>CABHPR010149401.1:34778-61894 GCA_902168415.1 Peromyscus melanophrys | reverse complement strand
AAAAAAAAACATTGAAGGTGTCCTGGTAACTCAACCTGGTTGTGTTACAAAACTCTGTTGCAGTCTTGGTTCTGAACACACAGTTAGCACGTGTTGCTCTGGGCATGCCATCACACTGGCAATGCTGAACTCTACCTGAAATCAAATATTTAGCCAAGACTTCATTATTTATGCAAAAACACAAACAAGCGTATCCATCTGAATATATACAAATTTTCTTTGGTCCTTAATCAATGGCAAACTCATATGAATACCAAAGAATTATTTTAAAATAAATTTCTTTATGATCCTTTCCAGTAATCATTTAGTTTGTATTTCTATTTTACATACCTATGTACCTGAGGTGATGCTGGTATTTCCTGGGGGGGGGGGGGGAGAAAAGGAATTGTGTGTTAAGAAGGCCTATTTATGGAATAATGGCCAGAAAAAAATTGTACCAATTCAATAGTAAAAGCATAATTTTCTGTTTAAAAAGTTTGGGAATCTACCTTATACTTGGATCTATGGTTTTCATGAGTAACATAAGGAAATACATGCCCAGTCAGCAAGCAGGATTCAAGATATGTGGTATTTGGAGGAAAATTTGTAAAAAGTTGAAATTTTTTAAATATGAAAGAATAAAGCACTTAATCTGTATACCTCAAAATACTGGGAAAATTTCCGTGAAAGCAGTCATCCTTTTTCCCATCGCCAATTGCCTCATGGATGCTTCTTTTGTTAGGATAAAGTTTTAGAGAAAATTCTTTAGGGTCTTCCCAGTCATTTTGTTTCTCTGCTTGCCTTTAGTTGTCTGAGATAGGGTCATTTTGTGTAGTCCTGGCTGCCCTGGCACACACTATGTAGACCAGGCTGGCCAGGATCTGGTGACACTCCTCATTCCTCATATTCTTTTTGTTTTGTTTTGTTGTTTTTTTGAGACAGGGTTTCTCTGTGTAGCTTAAAAACCTGTCCTGGATCTCACTTTGTAGACCAGGCTGGACTCGAACTCACAGAGATTCGCCTGCCTCTGCCTCCCGAGTGCTGGCATTAAAGGCATGCGCCACCACCACCTGGCATTCTTTAGTGATGTAGATTACATACAAATGCCATCGTGCTTGGTTTCAGCAAGGCATTTTGATAATACTGCCGAATCTCTGATATTAACAAATACAACTTACGGTTGAACTTTTTCATCTGACTTGTAATCTAGTATCTTCAAACCAAATACAAGTGACTGAGAATAATCATCGACAGTTACAAGGCCAAGGCAGAAAAAGAGTAATACTTTGGGGGAAAAAAGTAGTTAAAACACAAATTTTGAGGATGAGAATTTAAAAGTGCATACAGTGTTCACAATAGAATTTGTTTTATCTCCATTTGTCTATGTTTTCATAAAAGTATTTTGGAAAAACATTTGATTTGCTAACTCTCAGACAAAAGCAGACCCTAAAAAGGTGTGTGTGTGTGGGGGGGGGGGGGGGGTTCTGCTCTACCTGGAATATAATTTCCCAAGTGAGTGTTTTGAGTCAAGCCCAGTAGATGGCGCCAGAGAGAAGGGAGCAGCATCCCTTGAATGCGGCAGTTTGAAATAACAGCAGTTGTATTTTCAACAGCTCCCAGCCTGGGATTCCTGGCAAGACATTGAGCAGAGGGAGAGAACAGACAGTTTTATAGCCTCTGTCACTCTTCTTGGCGGAGCCAGAGACCCTCTGGTCTATTGAACTGGAGGATTCCTTTCCTGCAGAAACATTTGACGGCAGCCAAGTGACTGCCTGTCCCAAGACCCTTGAAAGGGACGCCCGCATCACTCCTTCTGTGCTGGAAGGCCTTTCCAGGTCTGTGACTGATGGCAGGCAGCTAGATGAAAATCAGGACAGCTACTCTGTGTGTGCCAGAGAACGCTACTACAGCATTTCTTAAAGACCACCAAAGCAAACAAACACACAAAATCTATGGTTCATATCTAGACCTTGCAACACTATTTTTATTCATAAATAGTAGCACAGCCTGTAGGAACAACACAGTTTAGAGGTTTTCACCCTTTTCGAGATTGACCACTTTCTGGAATTAGAAAAACGTGATGGGGAATTGTGCAACACGAGTGAAGAAAATGACCAAGCAAATAAATTGCAAGTTCATGTCAGTTATCTGTCCAGTGATGGATTAAAAATGTCAGAAAGCTGTTTCTTCCCCTGGCCTCACTGCAATTCCTGAAAAATCATCCAAGAAATCTCACAGCTTCTTGAATGTTCTGACTTCTGACCACTGTCATTGAGAGTCAAGAACTGCAGAACTATATATGAAAAGTAAAAGTTTACCTGCACACACACACACACACACACACACACACACACACTCAGAGACAGACACGTATATTTCATAATACATATTTATATTTAATATATTTCACAATATCAGGTTTATAGAAGCAAATCATTTAAAATGCCTGGAACACCAGTCAGACATGACAGAGTGACCTTAGGTTAAAAAAAATCACAAAATCATTACAATTAGTAAAGACTTTAATAAAATACTTGAGAATCTGTACTGATCATCATTGTCCAATGGGACATCTTGCAGTGATGGACTATTCTACAATCCAGAGCCATATATAGTAACAGCATTTGAAATGCAGATAGCAGGACTGGAGCAGTTAATATTTGCTTTGCTCAATTTAAGCTTAGATTTAAATATGTGCCGAGTCACTGCTCTATTGACAAGTGCTGTTTGAATGGTGGAAAATACTGAAAGATTACCGGCAGTGGAAGCAGATGATTAGATTTAAAACAAGTGGAACCAACAAGAACTGAAATGGTAAATAAATAAATAAATAAATAAATAAATAAATAAATAAATAAAAATTTTTACAAAACAGGGATCTAGAACTGATCTACTTAAAACTGAAGATCTTTCAATATCGTCATATATTTACTTGGAGTCATGTTTAGGTGTGTGAGCAAACTGATTGCCTTTGGCCAAATGAAAGTGTAAGAACACATTTCTAGTCTATTTTAGCACGAGAGAGAAATTACCAGATGCATGTAACTTAACTCTGCCATTTGCTCAGGATTAGTCATTCATATTTGGAACTGAAAGACAATATTGGGAAGCAATGCTTCTTATTCAACCAAAGGAATTCCTGGAAATGAGAAATGTTTTCCAGTAAGAACACTTATTTGCCCAATTTTTTTTCAAGACCACTGCCTTGTTGAATTCTGAAATTTGTCTCATGACAGTTAAAGAGTTGAAGTCTGGTTAGGTCGTGGGCTCAAGTATCAGAGAAGTAAGCCTGTGGTCATGCTCAGATCTTGCTTGCACCTCCCTTCCCCTAGTGGATTTCACTACAGCAGACACTCCCCATGTCCTCTGTGAATGAGCTGCCCTCCTATTTATAGAGCAGGTATGCTTAACAGCACAGTTCTTTGGTAGAAATACAGAAAGGGTTTACCAATAGGGTGATAGTCTGGGAGTCAAAGGAGAAACCGCTGAACAGATTCAGTTATCTTAGAATAAAGCATCAGTGAACAGATCTTGAATTACTGACTTTCCCTTTGCAAGGTGTACATTAATTTCCATTGCAACATTGCAAATCATTACACACTTAGATACTTAATGCAGTTATTTTATAATTCATGTACAGTGGCAGCTCAGAAATACTGTAGCTAAATTTTCTGTTCTATGTCAAAGAGTCTGTGTCAATGTTGAAGTGTGAGCGGAGTTTCCTTCCAGTTTGGTGCTTGTGTTCTCTGAGTTCATTTACATTCTTGGTGGACTTCAGTTCTCTATGGTTGTAGAACCAAAGTCTTCAGCTTCCAAAGGCAGCTGATACTCTGATGAACTCAGAATCCCTTGCTCTCTTTTTGGGTCAACCCTGACTCAATTGGTTTGGAAATTTAATTAATCTGCAGAACTCCATCAAGTTTACAATGAAACATTATCACTAAAGTCACATCTCATCTTATTTACAATTGGGCTAAGACTTAAGAGGAAGGCTTGCACTGGGCATATGCAGCAGAACATGAGAAATGTGGACCTAGTTTTAGAGCTTTGCTTACTGTATTCAGCCCCAACTCTATATTCATATCTCTGTTCTAATGCTGAGTTTTCCTCATTTAACTACATATGCTTACACATTTATCTATCGCAATAATAATAATTAGAGTACTGAAGTAAGGTTACTTTTCATGTAGATACTGCATGGTTTCACAGATGCAAGCTCACTTACTTTTCTATAATAAAGTCATTATAGTATCATGTCTTTAATTTTATATGGATGTAAAATTGTTATCATAGTATGTATATGAGCTTGGATCAAACTATATATACACACACACAAAGAGAGAGACAGAGACAGAATGACAGAGAGATAGAGAGACAGAGACAAGGAGAGAGAGAGAAAGAGAGAGAGAGAGAGAGAGAGAGAGAGAGAGAGAGAGAGAGAGAGAGAGAGAGAGAGAGGGAGAGAGCTAATTAATAATATAGCAAGATGAAGTTGTGGAAACAAAATAAGAAAAAGTACATGCTGAAATCATTTGTCAGATCCTGATAAATCAAAGAACCAAAGTATTGTGAAAAAGGTGTTGGTGTTAGAGAGAGAAGGGAAAATGAACCACTGATACGGATACAGAAAAGGCAAATACAAATTTATGGAGGAAAAATGAACAACCAGAGATACTACTGTATGTGCTCTGCTGTATGCAGACTCCTGTGAAAGTGAGTTCCTGCTTTTCTTACTCCTTTCCTCATTTTTACTAATACATGACAATTACTTTGTGAAAAACATACAGATCTACTTTGCCGGGCAGGAGTGGCGCACGCCTTTAATCCCAGCACTCAGGAGGCAAAGCCAGGTGGATCTCTGTGAGTTCGAGGCCAGCCTGGGCTAAGAGTGAGTTCCAGGAAAGGCGCAAAGCTACACAGAGAAACCCTGTCTCAAAAGACCAAAAAAAAAAAAAAAAAAAAAAAGAAATAAAGAAAGAAAAACATACAGAAATTGCTTAACAATTACTCATGAAAATTTCCCACTATCCACTTCATTTTGGAGTATGGCATGTTGTAGTCGGAAGTTTTCTTGTATCCCACCCGGTCCCACAGCCCCTCAGACCCAAGTAAACACACAGAAGCTTATATTAATTATGAACTGAGTGGCCTATGGCTCAAGCTTCTTGCTAGCTGGCTCTTATAACTTAACCCATTTCTATTAATCTATAAGTTGCCATGTGCCTGTGGCATTACTGGTCTGCTGGCATATTGCTCCTTGGACAGTGGCTGGCATCTCCCCTTCTTCTCCTTTCTCCTTTCACTACCTCTCTTGGATTTTCCTGGCTCCATGTTGGCCTGCCATAGGCCATTCAGAGCAACACATATTCACAGCATACAGAAAGACATCCCACAATAGCATGCATTAGCCAGAAATATGTGGAAGATGCTGCATTATGAGACAAAGTATGAGGAAGGCATCCCATTATAGGTAATGTGTAGGGGGAAGTGTCTACATTTCCACCTGGCACTGTTAGGTAATGGGCCAGAGAGCCTGCTCACACACCAGGGATAGATCCTGATCCCACTGCCAGGGGCCCCTCAAAAAGACCAAGCTACACAACTTATTTTCAATTAAAAAATTAAATATATACTGATCTTAACGCTATATAATAAATGGAAATATCAAAACATTATCTGAGACTTCACAAATGTGTACCATTTTTATGTATTATAATTAAAAATATACTGTAAATAAAAGATCTGCTATTTGGATGAAGGTAATATATTTACACATCTTAAAAATTAAATTCTTACAATTAAACATATCAAACATAGTTCCATCTTTGAAAACAAAAGATAAAGTGTGTAAGTGTGTATGTGTGTAGGTATGATAAGAATGACAAATGTTGAAAATGGAAGTTAAAAGTTCACACATCAGGAAGTTATCCCCGATTTCCAGGACACATCCTTCAGAAGCCATTGCTTAGAGAACATACTGCTGATTATCCCCAGGAACACCATGACTGCTCTTTTTAACATCTAGACCACAATTAGACTAAAGTCCTAGCAAACTGCAAGAGGTGAAACCAGCAAGGAGATGCACAGGATAGTGGGTGAAGAGATATAAAACTGTATGCTGGTTTGCCTTGTATTGTTGTGAA
Organism: Peromyscus melanophrys; assembly: GCA_902168415.1. Classification (NCBI taxonomy): domain Eukaryota; kingdom Metazoa; phylum Chordata; class Mammalia; order Rodentia; family Cricetidae; genus Peromyscus; species Peromyscus melanophrys. The sequence continues at coordinate 55,772 of CABHPR010149401.1, read as the reverse complement.
ATATACCAGGACCCAAGGCAACTTGGTGAGGAAGAGTATTTGCATTACATATCCTGATCAAAATCCCTATTGAGGGAAGACAAGGAAGGGACTCAAGAAGACCAGGAACCCAGAGGTAGGAACTGAAACAGGGGACATGGGTGGATGATGCTTACACTCTTGTTTTCCATGGCTTGCTTAGCTTCCCTTTTTTATGCAACTCAAATCTACCTGCCTAGGGAAGGTATCACTCACAATGGGTTAGGACCTTCCACATAAATCATTAACAATTATAATAAACAACTCTACAGCCTTACCTATAGGCTAATCAGTTGCAAGTATTTTCTCAATTGAGATTTCCTCTTCCTAGATGACCTTAGCATTTATGAAGTTGACAAGAAATAACTAGTAGAAATGGACAAAATTATTGGAATGAGCTGTATTATGATTCTCTAGGTCAGTGGTTCTTAACCTGTGCATTCCAACCCCTTTGGGAGTCACATATCAGATAGCCTGCATAGCAACTATTTATATTGCAATTCATAACAGTAATAAAATTATAGTTATGAAGTAGTAGTGAAAATAATTTTATGGTTGGGGGGGTCAACACAACATGAGAAACTATATTAAAGGCTCACAGCATTAGCATGATTGAGAACCGTTGTTCTAGGGAAATAAACAATTGAAAAGTACAAGTACACATATATAATTATATATACACATATATATACATAATGAGAAAAATACAATTGAACATATGCATGTACAGAAATACAGAGAGAATGATTTTCTTTGGATTGTGTTGCCATACTTCTCAGCACACATCTTCACAGGACGTGGTGATATTAGGACACTCCCAAAAACATCTCCTGATTACAGTTATACTCTTCATTATACAGCAGTGGGTGGATTTCTTCTTGATGGTCTAAACGATATAGCATTGTTCAAATTTGCTTGTTGATCCAGAGGTCTGAAGACTCAGTCAACTGGGTGGCTGTCAGAAACTCCAGGACAGTGGATTATGTCCACTATCAGAAGCATTTTGTTTGTTTGTTTGTTTGTTTGTTTGTTTTTCGAGACAGGGTTTCTCTGTGTAGCTTTGTGCCTTTCCTGGAGCTCACTCGGTAGCCCAGGCTGGCCTCGAACTCACAGAGATCCACCTGCCTCTGCTTCCCAAGTGCTGGGATTAAAGCCGTGTGCCACCAACACCCGGCCAGAAGCATTTTTCCTTTGGAACTACAACTTCTAGTACAACACCCATACTATAAGAGTTATAAGATATGAAAGTTCTTTTCCTGGATTACTGGGTGTAGTGGTTTGAATGAGAATGGACTCCATAGGTTCATACATTTAAATGTGTGGGACCCAAGTGGGAAATGGTTTGGGAAGGATTAGACGTTATGGTATTGTTGAAGGAGCTATGTCACTGGGGTAGGCCTTGAGGTTTCAAAAGCCCACACCAGGTGCAGTCTGTCTCTGCCTGCTGCCTGTGGATCAGGAAGTAAAGCTCTGAGCTAGTGCTGCAGAGCCATGCCTGTTTGCTTTCTCCCATAATGATAACTGACTAACACTTGAAAACTATAAGCAAGCCCCCAATAAAGTACTCACTTTTATTAGAGTTTCCTTGGTCACAGCATCTCTTTATAGCAATAGAATAGTATCTAAGACACAGGATAATAGTGTTCACTTCCGCTCATTTCTACCCCTTGACCCTGCAATGTGTGAATCCTTGATACAAAAAGAAAAAAAAAGGATGATGGGCTGCATGATGATTCACAGGATAAAGAACCTTGCTTCAGACCTGTAATATTGTAGCCTAGATGGTTCTACCACAGTCTTTTCAGAAGGTATTTTCCATATGCTATTAAGCCAGTCACTTCAGCAAGTAGAAAGTATGAAAGACTAGATATTCCATCCACATGCACTTATATGCATTTCTGGACTTCATTAACTATGAAGACCCTTGATCACAGGCAATGATGCTTATGCACGTGAATCATATCATTATACTTCATAAATATGTAGTAATGTAAGTCAATTAAAAAATAAACAACACATGGAACACTGTGTAGTGGGTACTATAGTCTATACTTTTATGGATGTTTTGGCACAGATAATGTTGCAGTGAAGATGTACTTGTACCCAGAGCAACTAATCCCTTAGACTAAAATACTGCTTCTTCCACAACTTGTCAGGTGCAAGGGAGCTTTCTCAGGAGCTGCCATTTTTGCTGTCATGAGGACAACAATAATATATTTGGTATCAGCCACCATGACTGTTTGTTTCCATTGAAAAATTCTCAGCCACCTACAATTTGATTCTGGTTTTATTTTACTTTGTTTACTTGCTTCTATAGCTTCTCTTCCAATTAATATGTTATCATTAGATAATAAATTATTATGACCTGTCATATTTCTTAGATATTGTTTATAATATAATATATATGTATTATATATTTCTTCCAACTAAATTATGAGTTCCTTGAAGACAGGACACAAATCATTTCAGGTTTATATTTTTATATTAAACAGCAGACTGATTTTCATAAAGAAGTGTCACATTTAATACAGCTAACTTCCAATTATGGAAAATAGTCTTTTTCTTAATATTGTGAACTGAATGAATATGCTCTCAAAAATCTATTTCCCATTATTTTCTGTGGAAAAATAAATACTAATTTCATGTCAACAATAAATGCCTAATTTCCTAAAACACAGAAAAATATTTATATGTGAATATAAAAAGATGATGAGCTTTATTTAAGTATTTAGAACAGGTAAGTATTTGGAACAGTTATTACAGATCATGGAGTATAATTTATGTATCTGTTGAACAATATATTTGCTTTGTGCAAACAACACCAAAGGCAAATAACCTCTTTTTCATTACTGATATGCCCCTGAAATACTCACATAATCCTGAGCTTAGAAGCAATGGAGACAGCTTAGTGATTTTAGTCATGAGGTTGAGATTTCCTGTGAAAACATTTAAATTTGTAGGACAAACTATGATGTAATCATATTATTCTTCCTCTCCATAGATTTTTTTTTTTTGCTTATGGAGAGTGTCTGTTTCAACATTCCACAAAAGATATGTTACCATCTATCCATCTGTCTGGATCTCTATAAATATATTTCTGTAACCTTAAATTTTTATTTTAAAAAAAAGAACATACTAATAACAAAATTCTACACATACAGCTGAAGAGAACTGGTTCTTTGAATTGTACTCTATTTTGAATAATCTTTGTATTTTGAATCAGATAAATAAGGGTTTACTAAACATAGCACTTGCAAGTGTTCCTCAAAATAAGAAAGACATGTTTGTATAAGACTTGGCAATCAAAACATGTTGACAGAATATTTAAGCATATTTGTAGAGAGCTGAAAATTTTTAGCTATTGGCACTGTTTTCTGGACGTTTAATGCATTTTACATTTCTTATCAAAGTATATTCTTTTCAATACAATTTTTAAAACATTTGTAGCAGACATAGATAATCCTTTTTTTCTTTTTTTTTTTCTTTATCGAATCCTGGCAACCCTACACTTGGCACAAAATCAAGAGATAAAATTTTCTGTTTCGTTCTCTTCTGCTTTTCATATGGCTGACAGGAAAGCTGAGCGATATTTTCTGGCACCTAAAATGAGTCATCATAAACTCAGAAGTTTTGAAGTTAATAGTTTTCCTCTCTGTGGCTGAGAAATACAATGACAGACAAATACACATATTATTAATAAATGTTTAGTAAGCTTAGGTTTGTGAGTATTGAGGGTTCAGCATTATTGTAAAAGCTTTACATTCTCTTATTATTAATTTGTGTGTGTCTGCATGATATGAACACGTTACGGCCAGATCACATATTTTTGAGGTCAAAGGACAACACGTAGTAATTGGATCTCTCTTTCCATCATGTGGGTTATAGGGACTGAACTCAAGTCTTAAGGCTTGACAGCAAGTGTGTTAGCCCACCAGCTATCTCACTGGCCCTCAATACCTTAACATAAAAATTAAGTTACTAGTACTCTTTTGGGTTTTGATCAATTCATCTTTTTGTTATAATAAGTTAAGTTTTGCAAAACTCAAAAATAATTGAAAACACTTCACATTTGTTTGTGAAATAATTCACCATGTATCTTTTATAATTGTTATTTTCCTTTCTGAAGTACTCCAAAAAGCAACTTATTAGATAGCTCATAAGAGGTATAAAGGACTTGGAAGCCTCAAAATATACACATAAAAATAATGGTTGGAGGAGAGGGAGTGTTTACTTCCCTGGTTGATTATGATAAACTCTATCACATGCCCCTTAGCAAACTACACCCAACTAATATAAACAGTAAAGTATTGAATTTTAACTTAAAATATTTTTCAGTTATACCCATAGATAAGTATAGTCTTCACCACACATAAAGGCAACTTTTTTTTTGCAACAAATGGAGACAATTATATAAAACCACAACCAATCAAAATGCACAGCAAACAATCCCACAGGTAACGCCCAGGAACCATTGCGGAAGAAGGGACAGAAAAATAGTAAAGAGATAGAAGATGAGGTAATTTTGCATCAGATTGTGTCTTCTAGTAATTTCAGAAGCCATACCTTTAAATTCTCACCAATGTGACTGCTCATATGTGAGCTGGAGAAGGGTGACACCAAGACATATGTCAAACTGTATGGGAAAAGCCATGTGAGGCTTCACCCCAACATTAAAAAAAATACAGGGAGATGAGGAAAACTGGGAGCTGGATGCATGGTCTTCCCTGGGGAAGAGGATGTCAATTGCTGGTACAATGCCAAGTAGTAAGCTATGAAAACAAACATACAAGCAACTTATACAGACTAAACAGGTTATATTTAGGAAATACACGTATAAACATATATATGTGTCTATGCAATAACAAAGAGTGAAAAAGAGAACCTGAATTTGAGGGAGAGTGATAGGGTATATGCAAAGGTTTGTAGGGAAAAATGGAAGGGAGACATGTTGTGATTGTATTATAATCCCCCCCATAAGAAAAATGATGATCCAATCACTTCTTTTACTACCTCAATATTGCTACTCACTTGTCATTACCCTGAGCAAAATTTATTTGTGAGATTTTCCACTAATCTCTGCTACACATGTGATATTTACAAAGCTTCTGTTTCTTTATTTATTTATATAGAAACCCATCCCACAATAATGAAAACGTAAAAAAGCAACATTGAGACATCTAATTCGCCATAGTCTAATGGTTTTATTTAACTCTGCAGTAACATTAAAATCTAGAGAATTCCATCAGGGATGTAAATTGAGGTATCTTAGTGGGAAAGGTAAGACAAGGAACCTGTGGTAGACATGGTATGCTTACATTTTCCATGCTGGGTGGCTCCATTTCATCTACTGTATCATTCACTCACTGTCTTTCCTACGTAACTGTGACAGAATATTCATGAAAGAATTATAAAGTCTATTCTCAGAAGACTTAAGACAGCTAAAATGAAATAGCAGAATAAAGGAGAATGACAGGGTCCTCCATGACACATTAAACAGAATCAAAGGATCTATTTTCTAGCCTCATTTTTTCCAGGTGTGTGATCATAGGCTAAAATAATGTCCTAGGAGACAGTTTTTCATGTGTCTTATGAGTGCAGTGACTACACAGTTTCCAAAACCCTCACAAACATATTATTTTGTAACTCTATGAATAAAAGAAGCTCATGAATCCGTAATGGACAGCAGTCTGATGTGAAACTGTCTCTGGCCTAGAGGAGCTGCCTTTGTGCTGTGGTTTTAACTTTTTCTATTCCTGGACCAGTGCTGAAGTACCTTCTCTATTCTCTTCTACTTGGAAATCCGTGCCAAACTCCACTCAGTGTAAAGACATGAGCCACTCATCATAAGGACTTTCGTAGTGTGTGGCCTCTCCTACCTGGGAAGCATTTCTTTCTCTGCCATCGTATGTCCTGTTGAACTTGGCAAAGCTTGTTTTTAGATCAGGCATGAAAATGGCTCTTAGACCTTTGTGGCTTCTTCCCATCATGTCTGTACCGTCTCCAATGGAGAAAATTGACATTTTCCTGGTATGTGCCCTTGAACTGCAATATAAATTCTTTTTTTATATATAAGATAGAAAAACGTTGGAATTTTGAAAATTCCTCCTGTTGTTTTTATCTCTTGTTCTTTGCCCCCAATTCCCAAATCAAGACTTGAATGCCTGCTATATTGGTTCTCTTCCAGGGAAGGATTTGAACTTTGTGTTATTGATTTAAAACTAATTGTGTCTTTCCAAGTGTGTGTGTGTGTGTGTGTGTGTGTGTGTGTGTGTGTGTGTGTGTGCACTTATTTGTTGTAGAGCAGGGAACCTCCCCCTAAGTTATCACTATCTTTTCCTACTCGGTCATTTTGTCTGTGTTTCTTATCTTTCCCCTTCTAGGAAGTTAGACTTTTTTTTCCTCTCCTCTTTCTCTTCTTCCTCATCCTACTCTTCCTCCCTCTGTTTATCTTTCACCTCAGTTCTCCTCTTCCTCTTCCTCCGATTCTCCCTTTTCCTTTGTCGAAAAGAAAGCACAGTTGCTTAAGAGCCATGACCTTATGAGCCACCATACGTTTGTTAGGTGTCAGTACCAGGCGTGATTTCCCTCTAGTTGAACAGAACTTAAATCCAACAGAGAGATGTTGGTTAACAACAAAATATGAGGGCTACTATAGCCCCCTTAGACATGTCTTGACGTGCCAGTCATTGTTATGGATCACAGGCAACATCACAGCTGAATGGAAATATTGGTGGCCTTCTTTCCTCGGAAGCATTCATATTACTTTTAGATACTATTAAAACTAGTTCAGATGGAGGAAACACCCGAGGGGGAGAAAGAGGGGTTTTAGAAGTAGGAAAGGAAAGGTGATAAGAGATGTGCTTACATTTTATTTTCAAAAAGGACAAAACTGAAAAATCACAACTGAAAAGTCATTATCATAATGCTTACATGAACTCATATGTATGAACATACTTGGGCTTGTGTATAACTTGGTTGTTTAATATTTTACAAAATCCATGTAAGTATTGGGTGAAGTGGTTTACTCTGGGATTTATTGGTATGCTCCATTTTAACCCACAGACTGGTATTCTCATCATTTTATTGAAGAACAATTGATAGAAAATTTGAGCAAAGAAAAGGAGCTTAAAATCAAACTGTAATTCATTATGGATTCATGAGCCTCTTTTATTCATAGTTACTAAACAACTTGTTTGTTCGGACTTTGGAAACTGTGCAGTCACGACATTCGTCGGACACTTGAGAAAGTGTTCTCTAAGACAAAATTTTAGCCTAAGATTACAAAGCTGGCAAAGACAAGGTTAGCACCTAAATTCTTTGATTTTGTTTTTCTACTGTTTCATTTTAGGTGTCTTAAACCTTCGAAGAACAGATCCACAAATTCTTTCAGGAACATTCTGTCACTGTTATATAGGAAAGACCATGAGTGGATGATGCAGCAGCAGATGAAATGCAGCCACCCGGCATGGAAGATGCATGCATAACATGTCCAGTACAGACTCCCCGTCTTATTGTTCCTACTAAGATAACTCAAATTACATCCCTGATGGAATTCTCTAAGTTTAAATGCTGGTACAGACTTAAATAGAACCATTACACAATGACAAATCAGACGGCCCCAATGCTCCTGTATCGTGTTCTCATCACTGTGGGCTTGGTGTCTACATGCAATAAAGAGCGAACTGCATATTGTGCATGTGGTGCAGAGTGGTTGGAGCATTTCACTCAGTGTAATGAGAGCTATAAAGTTTAAGGCAGGGAAAAGTGATCTGATTTCTCTTATTTAAAAGGGAACATTTTCTTATTTTATTCATTTACTCATATATTTTAAAATAAATTCAACATATAATTGTGTATATTGTTACAGGTCATATCAGCATGTATCATAATTAACTTGGGTTAATAAACATTTCCTCTCCTCAAACAATTAATTTTGTAGATTCGGAGGCTTTCAAGTCTTAAGGTGCTGCCAGTCTGACTTACGCTGGAATTTATCACTCCATGTTCAATATCTGTTACCCATCCTGCTCTTCCTCCCCTCTCACACATTCCTGCATTCTAATCACCACTGTTCTCTTTTCTTTCTCTTGACTAGATTTTTTTTCTTAAAAGATAAGTCAAAATACTGAGGGAAGGGGAGATCAAATTAGTGACTTGTTAATTAGGGAGTGAGGGAAAGCAATGAGAACAGAACTAGCACAGGAAAGTGTTATGCCCAGATCACAGGGACCCTCAAAAGACCACCACAGAGACCAAATCCCAAATATAAAAGCAAAGAGCTTTTTATTCAAGCCGGAGCTTGGTCTCTCTGTCTGTCTGACACAGCAGTGAGAGCAGACAGCCCTGAGCCTGGGCAGGGTAGGGCTTTCTATCATAGCAGATGTTGGGGTGAGGGGATTTCCAGGGTCCTGGACCCTGATTGACTGACATTTGTCTAGGAGTATCTTGGTAAAAAGGGGAAATAATCAGTGCTAGGCTCAGGGACATCTGGTGATCTTATCTAATCTTAATGGTTGGAATGTTTGGGATGTCAGGTACTTCACCTTAGATGCTGGCCCATCCCTGGGTGGATCCTTGGGTGGTGTCAATTTATGGCTTTTCCTAGATCCGGGTGTTGCCGGCCAGTAAGCCTGTCACAGCAGCTATGTCTGGGCCCCTAAGCCTGTCATGACAGCTATGTGATCAAGGTGTTTTAGGCTATCCACAGAAAGTGGGAGCATAGACTCTGAAGACAGATTCTTCCGTCTGATCTAGAGTGCTAGGAAAGGGAAGTGGGACAGTGACAAGATGTATATTGGAGATAGAATGAGCTGGACTGGCTGCCTATGCTCCTTACTCTGTATCCAAGAATCAGCAGCTTACTAGGATACATTTATCTGATGAGATACCTTCGACAGAGATTCTCTGTGCATTGAGCCTGTCAGAAGGAAAATGTGACTCAAAGTTTGATAACTGAAGATAGTAATTAGAAATACTCTCCTAGTCTTAGTTGCCCCTGCCATTTCCATAAGGCACAACATTTTTACAAAAGATATCTCCCAGAGGCTGTTGCACTAAAATACAAAGTTAATTTATTTTTATTATCATCATTCACTTTAGGATTGTTTTAAGACCTGTGACATTGGTCATTTCTTTTGTTCCTCATCCAAGAAGCATCTATTTTTGTTGCTCTTATTGGCCTGGTATAAAATACATCTTCTGAGATTGGCATTCCCCTGTGACTAAGCAGTAAATTATGCTGTCTGGAAAGTTACTGTGAGTTCCTCTGTGGTTTTGGTTCAGTGGGTTTTTATGTATTTTTACAAATTTTGTACATATACCCAGAGGCTCTTTGGCACTGGCCACATTTCAAAATTCAAGAGAATAAGTGTGAACCAGTGACTGGTTTCCAATTCTAGATTCAATGTTTTAAGTACGTTGAAATATGTATATGAGTCTTTAAGTTTGGGGCAAAGATGGTATCAACATATAAAATGGACTTTTTCTGCCATTAATTTCATTATACATCCTGAGAGGTCATGAGAGGCATATATTGAGTCTGAATCCTGGAACCTAGAAGAAGTGTATTTGATGTTCTAGAAATTTGTTTTGTGTATCTAGTGGCTGGATAAGATCAACTCTAATTGGTTTTACCTATTTCTGGGACAACTCACAGCCTTTAGTCAACATAAGTTTAGCAACAGTTGATGAAATAAAGAAAAATATTTGTTTGGAAATAAAGACAAAATTTATTTTAAAAAATGGAGAACAGCTCTTTCAAGAATATAAAACAAACTGTATTTGCTAATTTATTTTCCCTCCCGTGTGACAGACTTATAAATCAGTTGTAAAGGCAAGCCAAATGGCCTTTTTTATTGAAAATAAAATTTTCAGTGAGACAAAAACCTCATAATTCTCATATGCATAATTAGTCCCCCAAATTTACTGTAAATCACTCGAACTGTCCACTAAAGTATCTTATGATCATTAGTGAAAAAACTTAAATATTCAGAATTATGAGTCATATGTCATAGAATTTGCCTTTGACCCTGAAAGTGTGGCCTTTATGCAGGAAGTTATGAAACCTACCTACACATAGGGAATGGTGGAATTTTAATAAAGAAGTCTTGTGGAACATCATGGTAATCTGTTTTGACAGAAGTGGGTAAGGCTCCAGAGGTAGCATGGCATGTGAGGCTTGAAGCGCCTGCTTCGACTGTCCTTTTTATTTCGTGGTAGCTTCTCGTTGACCACTGATTTTTCATGTGCTAATAGATGTCAGCAAGTCTTGTCTGCTACCACGTTGAAATGCTATTAGGAATCTCAGGTTTTGCTTGGTAATCCCTTGAAATCTTTAGACCAAGAGAGCTGTAAAAGCCTGAAATGTTTGTCTAGATGAGGGTTTCCAGAATTGGTCCTTTTGAAGGAGCCACCCACTCAGATACTGAATACCCTCTTCGTGTAATGTGGAAAAAGTGGTTGGTGAGATTTGGCTCGTCCAGCAAACACACCCTGCTTCCATGAAAGGATGAACAAACAGACATCATTATTGTACACAGAGTGAAACACACCCATTGGGGATCACGTCATCAGTTTTTTAAGTGAATGAAAACATCTCAAGTGAACTGATGAAATGCGAAAGTGTAAACACGTTACGCCCTTCCTCTTTCAGTCACAAGGCCGCTGAGCTGTCAGTTCTCCACAGGGCTCCCTCCCTGTCTAGAGAAGGACCCTACTTGGCTTGCAAACCATGTCCCTGTCTGAGCTGCAACTAATCAGGCCACTCTTGAGTCACCACCAGAAAACCCCACAGACTGGCTGCCTTCCTGTTTGTGGCGCAGGCCTGGTATTTGAAGAAAATCAATTCCTCGTCATTTTTTCCCTTCTCATCTGTGTCATTTTCCGACTTCCTTGATTTTCTTTACTTCGGTTTTTAATTATCATGCTTCTCTTAGCCTATCCTCTTTAAATCTCAAGGGCTATTTTAAAAGGCTGCTTGCTCACCAGTTGCAACTCTCCAAGGTCTCATTTGGAAAATCTAACCATCTCTCTCTGTCCCAGCGGCTGCCAAAAGCCATTATGAGTCATGTTCTTGACCCATTGACAGAAATACTTAATATGAAGTTAGCCTTTCTCAGAGTTGTTCAGTAACTGCCTTCCAATCCTGTTGATTTCAGCTGCCTGATAGGATAGGCATTTGACCAGAGTAGCCTACCTATCTCACCTACACCTCCTTCAAATTTCTGGTGTATCAGTTAAACCTGGCTAAAGCGATCAGATTGAATGGTTGATTTGAAACTAGTGTGAGTGGCTGTCAGACCATTCTAGCCATGAAGTATTGTGGTTGCAATATTTTAAAAATTACTGCCTCTAAATTTAACTGGATTACATACAGTAGATATGGAATAAGTAAACCTATTTTTAAATAATGGTAATGTTACTAATTAATTATTTAAGGCAATTCCTTAATTCTAAATCACTATTAAGATTTTGGTTAAGCAGAAAAAGAATTATTCCTGCTGTTCATTAGTTCCTTTATCCAAGTTTTTAAGGATCACAAAGTTGCCTTAAACAAGGATAAAAGAAATGTCAATGACTAACGTACTACATTGAAGCAAGACCAAGGCCCTCCCCTGTATCAAGGCTGAACAAGGTATCCCACCCTAGGGAATGTGTTCCAAAAGGCCATTTCATGCACCTGAGATAGATCCTGGTCCCACTGCAAGGGTCTCCCCATACAGATCTAGCCACATAACTGTCACCCACATTCAGAAGGCCTAGTTCAGTCCCGTGAATGTTCCCCAGCTGACAGGCCAGAGTCCGTGAGCTCCCAGCAGATTGGGTCAGCTGTCTCTGTGGTTTTCTCCATCATGATCTTGTCCTCACTTGCTCCTGTGATCCCTCCTTCCTCTCTTCAGCTGAAGTCTAGGAGCTCAGCCCAGTGCTTGCTTGTGGATCACTGCATTGGCTTCCATCAATTACTGGATGTAGGTTCTATGATGACAATTAGGGTAGTCAGTAATCTGATTATAGGGGAAGGCCAGTTCAGGTACCCTCTCCACTATTGCTATGAGTCTTAGCTGCTGTCATCCTTGTGGATTCCTGGGGATTTCCCTAGCACCAGGTTTCTCCCTAACGCCCTAGCCCTAATGGTTCCCTTTACCAAGATATCTCTTTCATTGTTCTCGCTTTCTGTCCCTCCCTCCACTCAGCCATCTCAGTTCCTCCTCTTTCCATCCCCCAGCCTTTCCCTTCTTACCCCCCCTCCCTGCCCCAGTTTACTCAAATCTTAACTAATGAGGGAGATGGAAACAGTAGGAGGAAATATAGAATGAAAGGTAAAGGATATTTACTATTTTTAATTTGAATTCCAATGCTTAAAACAGCATGACATCAATGTCTTAAAAGATTGTTTAAGTACCATCCCACATCCTAGCACCATATAGACTGAGAATGGAGGCAATAGATTCAGGAGTTTAATATCAACCTCACCTTTGTAAGGACTTTGAGGCTAGCCTCGCCTACTTGTCTCAATAAATAAATAAATAAATAAATAAATAAATAAATAAATAAATAAATATAAATGACTGTATTATATAGTGTACAGGTAAAATGTTGTATTGAAGATTGCTAGAAACTCTTCATTTTCCATAACTAACATTTTATACCTGCTAGTTACATCTTCATTTGCTGGCATTTCCAGACCCTGGCAATAGTAATTCTATCATTTGGTTCTGTGAGTTTATTATTTGAAATATCTCATTTAAGTGGAATCATGTAAAAACTGCAGATTATTTGGTAGATTATTTCACTTACCCAAAATGTTCTCAAAGTTATTCATTTCTTCAAATATGCATGATTTCCCCATCACTATGGCTGGATTATATTCTATTATATGAATATACTCTTCACTTGTATGTATTTTAAATATCAGTCCCTATCAATATTTGCTTTCATTACATTTCTCCTATTTTCAAAGTTGCATTTTCCCTCTCAATTATAATTCTTTTTTCTGAATCATTAATGTTTTAAGATCATTTACCTAGTTTTTGTTGTTGTTTACTGTGCTTTGGGTATCCGAGCTATAAAATCATTAACATGGCTAATGTTAATTAAGTTTCCTTACAGCTTTTTCTAGAAAACTTTCCATTTGAGGACTTACATTTATATTTTAAAATCATACAGTTAATTTCTGTGAAGGTTGGGAGATATAAGTCCAATTAATTTTAATCTTTCTAATGTCACTTATTTTAAAATACTATTTCTTGAAATTATACTTACATCATTCTCCCTCCTCTTCCCCTCTCCTACCCATCCCATGAGCCCCTTTTCCTTTCTCAATTCTATTGTCTTTTTTCTTTAAATGCCCATATTAATAAAACTATAAATAAAACCTGTGTATTCCTTATAACATTATCTATTTGTATATATGTTCAGGCATGACCAGTAGTATTAGATAATCAACTGGGAGACTCCTCCCTGGGGAGGGCCATTTCTTCTGATCTGGGAGACCCTTCCCTGGGGAGGACCATTTCTTCTGATCTCAGCCTTCCTCAGTTGCCTATAGATTTTTTTGTCTAGGTTTGAGGCCCAACAAGCTATTCCCCTTCCATATTAGCATGCCCATTGGTTTTGTCATTATTTAGGTCTTCTTTAGGCAGCCATATTGATGACACTTCAAGGGTGTAGCATTTCTAACATTTCTTGGAGACATAATTGTTAGATCAGGATAGATTGATGTGACACGGATATAAAAGAAAAAGAAGACCAACCTCCACACGGAAGCAGATGTCCTTGATCAGAAAAATGACAGGCAGCAGTTGCTTCCACAGGAGTGAAGACTTGGTGTAGAGGACTTTGTTCTACATAACAAAAAAATGAGAACTTCAGGATTGTAAGGTTCCACCTACAGGTTGGTACATTGATCTTCCCAGAAGCGTCCTGAATCCTAACATCTTGCAGAAGCTGACAACATGCCAGTGTTCCTGTCTAGAGTTTCTCAGCCCACCTGAAGCTTTTAGACCATGTACCCCATCACTCACAGCAAACTTTCTGTTCCTCTGGCTCTTACAGTTTTGCTGCACATCTTCTCCAATGATTCCTGAGCCTTATGTGCAGGAATTATGGGCTAGATTTATCAGTTAGGAGGTGGCACCACTTGAACTCATCTCTTGCTCTCTGCATTTTGATCTGTTGTAGGTTTGGGCAATGAACTCCATCTGTTGGAAAGAGAATCATCTTTGATGAAGGTGAAAACTACAGTTTTCTATGGGTATAGGCTAAATATTTAGAATATGGTTAGGAATTTTGCTGGTTTAGTAAAGTGACAGTTGTGGGTTCATATCCAAGATCTGTGATTTCATTGGCCCTGGGCAGCTGGATAAGGTTCAATAACAGTCATGGTTTTCTTAATATTGAGTGGTCCTTTGGTCCAATTGATAAACCATTCATTTTCATCAAGGTATGCAGGCAACTATTGCATCCTTAGGCTTATTGAACCATGCTGGTCATTGGTGTGGTTCACAGACATCTTAGATGGGTAGGACCTGCTTTGTTTGTTTTTTCTTCCTCCTTGGAAGCTTGCATGACACCTTCTGGTACCATGAAAAGTTGTCTTCAGAAAGGATATTTTCAGGTCTGATATAGTCCAGGTATTCCTGTGTATCAAATATCAAGGTATTTTCTATATTAGGGACTTACATTCCACCTCGAAGGTCCAACCAAGGGCAAAATAAATAGCCTATAATGTTTTTGGATTCTCTTGGATAACACTGGCCATCAACTAAAAAAAAATGCTTTTCATACCTAGTGTTTTGGTTTTAGATATTCTGTAATTCTTAGGGGAGCATTGCCAGCCCAGATCAGAAATTATCATTTAAACTCTAAATGTATATGTAGTCACTGACTTATATGTATTAAGTGCAATTGGAGGTAGATAGAAAATACTATGATGATTGATGACTTTTTCAGACACCTTTACTGTGCCACTTTACTTTCTTCCCTCTGCAGTTACTTCCTTCCTCCTTTCTAACTAAAGTCTCCCTCCATTTTTCCCATTTCCCTATACATCCTTGCCACTCTGCTGTTCTCCTCCCCTTTGTACCTCCCTCTCCCATGGTATCCTCTTATTTTTCTGGTTTCTGAAGTTACTCCAGGTAATATTTTCACATATGTAGGCTTGATAATAGGAATCACACTTCAGAGAAAACATAAATGTTTGTCCAACTGGCTACCATCATTTCCCTAAAAGTCTATCTTTTCACTATGGTGTATACTTGGTAACCATTATGAATAAATAAATTCACCATATTTCAATAGATTTATTTATCATCTTTCTGTTTCATTTGCTTATACTTCTTCATTTTAATAGATATAACATTATAGTATGCTTATATATCAGAAGATATGGCTTCAACTTTGCTTTTTACTTTAAATCAGTGGTTCTCAACCTTCCTAATGCTTCAACATTTTAATACAGTTCCTCATACTGTACAGTGATGATTCCCAACCAAAAAATTATGTCATTGCATAACTGTAATTTTGCTACCATATGAATTGTAAGGTAAATATCTCTGTTTTCCAATGATCTTTGGTGACCCTGTGAAAGGACCAGTCAACTGCTAAATGGGGTTGTGACTCACAAGTTGAAAATCACTGTTAAAAAGGTTTTTTTCTTTTTATTTTTTATAATTTGGGAGTCTTCGTTGTTTAATATGAATTTTAAGGTTTTCATTCTGTGTATATAAAAACTGAATGAGGTTTTGGTGTGAATCACATTGATTCTATAGAGAGTTTTGGCACAGAATGTGTTATAATATTCTGCTTTACATAATTGGAAAAATTAGATATTCATTTTATTATATAACATATATCCATTTCTTTCAATGTTTTGTAATTTTCAAAATGAAAGATATTTTCTCCCTTAGTTATAGATTTTCCTCATTGCTTTACTCCTTCTTATGGTATTGTAAATATTATTTTTTGCTCAAATTTGTCTTCTAAATTTTATTTATTAATGGTAAGTATAATATATTATTTTATGATTGTCTTGTATCTTGCAATTTCTTTAAATATTTTAGTCTGTTTATTATAGTCTCCAGTTTGTTGATTTTGGGCTGTTTAAATTTAAAATATTTTGTCTTAAAAAATTCCTCAACCAGTCAGGTCACTTAGTATGTAAAAGCACTTGTTGCCAAGCCTGATTGATGATCTGAGTTTGATACATGGATCCCAGTGTGGAAGGAAAGAATTTAGTCTGTTAAATGATCCTCTGATTCCACAAGTGCAATTTTGTGTATGTGTGCCTCCCGCATTGTGCTGATATGATGATAAAAATAATTAATAGTAATAATGGTAAATGACAATAATAAAGTTTTTGGTCAAACATTGATTTCCTGAGGTCACTGGGCATTTCCACGGTCATCATTTGGAATACTTCATCATGTAATTAGAACATTTCTATATCACTGACGTTATCTTCTTGACTCCTGTCATGTTATCTCCTGGCTTGTGTTTTTCTCTTTCTTCTTCTTCCTTTTCCATGATGCTATCTATATATTAGAAATTTTTTTTCAGTTCTCCTTATTCATAAATAGATCTTATATTGAAGAAGAACTTACTCAAGACAACTTGGACTGCAGTTTTATGAACCTCTTAAATTATTTTGTTCAAACTACTACCTTAGAATCATCAGCCAACTATAGCATATTATTAATATTATCAGATAAGCACAGGAAAATCAATCCTTTAAGCAACACCTGGTTGGACTGTTGTATACCCTTTTTTTTTGTTGTTGTCCCCACGGTAGTGCTAGGAGAGAAGGAGGGCCATGATGAATGTCTACATGTTAGTTCACTGAACCTCTTTCTCCTCCTTGTTTGTCATATAGAACTATCTTATATTTGACAATACATAGAGGAGAGAAAAAAGCTAGACGAGAACAGCATCCAAAAAATTGGGATGTTTCATGTGCAATTCAACATCTTTGTGATTATGAGAAAGATTGAAAGTCGGATGATCCTTCCAGTTGTGTGATGCTGCTGTGCACATGGGAGATACTTTGATGAGAAGATGCCTTGCTTTTTGTACTGATTCATGGGTTGCTAATACCAAACTAATCAGGTACAAGAATTACTTAGCTGATGAATGGTTTCCTCAGAAAGAGAACAGGTCATCATGTTACTATTGACTTTTATGTATGGGAAGAAAGACTGTGTAAACATTTCTTCTGATTTCTTGTCAGAAGACTTCATCTCAGGAACAATATCTTCTACTTTTAATTTTTCTGTAAAGAACTTAAACAAAATTTATATTTAAAATAATCAGTAGCTCTTCATGATCAAAACAACAACAACAACAACAAATAAAACAAACAGCAACAGCAACAAAAAAAACAACAGAATGTGTCTGTCTTTATATATCTTCAATGCTATTAAGGTTATATTATTCTATTGAATCCACCTATTTTATTTTCATCTATTCTAAACTAATGATCCTATGTATTTTATTTGCATACCAATTCTTCATCAACTGTCCCTTTTAAGTGACATTAGAAATAACATATTTGAGGTTAAATGGAAAATAAAGTATTTATTTTGCTTCACTTTCCTGAAAATATTAAGACTTAGTTACAGAATTCTTGCACTCTTTACTGAAAACTTTGAGCACAATTACCTGGGAAAGGCTTCGGGTGTCATGACAATGAACAAGTTATATTATGGGTATTAAAACATAGACTTATACATAGATATATAAAACACTTGATAATGGTCAATTCACATTGTTATGTGTCTGTTATGTAAGAAACTCACTAAGATTTTTTATGCAAGTATTTATGTATTTATTCACACATACATGTAAAAATAAGGAAAAGAACCCATGGGGGCCTTGAATTGGAGAGGGAGCAGAGGCAGAAGTGACTGGAGGGATGAGAAGGAGGGTGAAATGATGGAATTACCTTTTAATTAGAAATAAAAACATTCCTGAAATTTTTTTAAACTTTTATTCTTAATTCTTTTTAATTACGTATATGTGTTTTCCTAATGTGGTGGTATGTGTGTAGGTAGATGGGGAGAACAGAAGAGGATATCAAATCTCCTGAAGCTGGAGTTACAGGTGGCTATGACCCACCTATATGGGTTCTGGGAACTGAATTCATGTCCTCTGCAAAGGATGTAAGGACTTACAACTATCTCTAACTCCAGCTCTAAGTGGATCTCTAAGTCCCTGGTCTTTAAGAGCATCTACACCCTGGTAGACTGACACACACGTAATTAAAAATATAGAACTCTAAAATGAAAGAAATTTAAACCTAGGCCACTTGTCTCTCAAACCCATTTCTCATAAGCTTTTATTAATCTCTCTCTCTGGTACTCAGCCTAATGCTACATTCTATGACTGTCTCTTGAACGATGAGAAGCAGGAGACTGGGAGAATTCAATGTATCTTTATCACCCTGGTTTTATAATGGCAGTTAAGTTCAAAAATTTAATTATCAACTTTCAAAATATATATATTAACTATACTAAATAATATATGATTGATGACATTTCTTAGCTTAGAGGATTATTAGACACCTGTTTTTTGAAACAAAAAATTAATTTATTAAAATTATAATTTTAAGAAAACACTAATCCTTATAATAAAATTGCTCCAGAACATGAACGATTTTCTTTGAAATACGTTGATTATTATAATAGTAAGCCCATAATAATGCAAAAAAATGAACTATATTCTTCTTTTCTGCTAAGTTTAGTTCCAGAAGACATTAATTTTTTTTCAGAAATAATTTTATAGGATTGATGTCTGTCTTAACTTACGAGATATTTACTGTACATCTATTTTATGCATAAATACAGTAAAAACATCTCAGAGCATTAGTATCAAATAAATTACTGAAATATTTAATGGCATAATTGCTTGATTATTTGTTTTCAGGATTGATTTTTCTCTAACCACCTAGAAAACTTGAGAGCTACAATAAAAAGAAAAAAAAAAGGAAAGAAGTCTTTGGATTGGATCATGTTATTTTCACACACATCTGACAGTTCTTCAAAGAATCTTTGGGAAACATTAAAAAATGTATGCACTCTGTTAAATTTAAATAACTCTAGTGTGAGACTGAAAAGTTTGTCCACGATGGGGAGGAATAGTTTGAGCAGTAAGCCAATGCTCTCAGAAGAAAAGAGCCTGTATTAGCAATTTAGATGGCCAACAATCTTTTCGCCCATTTTCACAAATCTTCCTCTCTTGCTTCCTCCTTTTAAAAACAAATCTTAAACAAGAGTTCTTGGCCCCTGGGATCAATGTCTGGCAGAAAACATGGATCGAAACTTCCATCTGGTTCTTTACTTTCTCTATTTCTGGCCGGAATTCAGTTATATATAAGACACATGGCTATTTCAAATTCAATAGGATTAAAAAGTCGGCTTCTGAGGAAAGACTTGTATATTCCTAGTAGATATGACTAGAGAATATCAAGTGTTTGGGATTTAGGGGATGTCACCTGATAACTTCTGTGTTTCACATACAAACAGGGTACTCATGAATCTGAATTGCAAAGAGGTAGACTATTAACAGGATGTTGTCCTTTGGGGGCAACTGTTGTCCCCAAACTAGTGTTTGGATTTTTTTTGGTGTGTATGTGCCTTGGACATTTGGAGGTAGATGTGGCCATTTTGGCACCTTTTATGCATTAATTCTAACTCAAGAACATTCATTCCCACTTTCTGAGAAAGACTCTGTCCCCTCATTTACAATCGCAGAGCTGAACATGACCTGCAGTGTAGATGTTAAAATCTGTTGTTCAAGCTTGTCAACCTCTTTCTCTGTACTTCTGGTTCTTCAAGAACTATAAAGTCAATTGTAATCCTTTTTCCTCCTGTTAACTTAATAAAATACTTTGACAAATGCAACTGAGAGGAGTAAAGTTTTATTCTGGTTCATTGTCCAATCAAAGTGTACAGTAGATCATGATGGAGAAGGCAAGTCAGCAGGACCTTTAAGTGACTGGTTATAATGTATCTACAATCAGGAAACAGAGAGGAAAGGAAGTATGCTAGGGCTCAGCTCATTTTCTACAGTTCCAGGATACTCTGCCAGGGAATTCTCCCACCCTTGATTAAGATGCATCATATTACTTTACCTAATCAAGATATTTGTCCCCAGGGCCAGAGGTCCATCTCCCTGGTGAATCAAGATTCCTTGGTGATGAAAGTTCATATAAACCATCACAGCCCTCTAGGAAGAAAGGTAAAATGTCTAGGGGTGGTGCTATTAGAGGTTTAGAAATACTGAGTTTCTTTTAGAATGTTCTTGTAAGCTTGGAGACTTACAGGAACCCTACACATTTTCCTGGCATAGGATATGAAAGTATATAGTCAGACATGCTTCCACATCCTTTTTCTTTCAGAAGTATGTGCTACACTCTGTTCCTTCCATGGGAGTGAGGCAGCATTTGATAGACAAGCTAGTTGTGCTCCAATTCCATTACTTTTCATTTCTGAGAACACATCTATGGTCACTCACCTTTCCTTGAATTTTGTGTGAACATATGGCTGAGTTCTAGCCAATGATATGTAAGTGTACTCTGTCTGGTGTACTAAGGCTATTGTAAAGTGACAGTTTCTTCTAGGTTTTGACCTCGTTTTATTACATGTATTTTTTTCCTTATGTCTCTCTTTACCTCTGCTCCATCTCTCTCTCTCTCTCTCTCTCTCTCTCTCTCTCTCTCTCTCTCTCTCTCCCTCTCTCTCTCTCTCTCCCTCTCTCTGTCTCTCTCTCTCTCTCTCTCTCTCTCTCTCTCTCTCTCTCTCTCTCTCTCTCTCTCTGTCTCTCTCTCTCTCTCGCTCTCTCTCTCTCTCTCTGTCTCTCTCTCTCTCGCTCTCTCTCTCTCTCTCTCTCTCTCTCTCTCTCTCTCTCTCTCTCTCTCTCTCTGTCTCTCTCTCTCTCTCTCTCTCTCTCTCTCTCTCTCTCTCTCTCTCTCTCTCTCTTTTTCGA
>CABHPR010149401.1:14257-34678 GCA_902168415.1 Peromyscus melanophrys | reverse complement strand
CTCTCTCTCTCTCTCTCTCTCTCTCTCTCTCTCTGTGTGTGTTTGAACATGTAGCAGAAATGTCAGGGTCAGAAAACAACTAATATAAGTTCTTTTTCTCCTTTTGCTATGTGGGTCTTAGAGATAAAACTAAGGTAATGGGCTTGGCAGCAGAAACTTTATCAGCTGAGCCCTCTCATGGTCCTGGTTCTTGCCTTCTATAAAGAAAGAATTCTACAAAGAGGCACAGTTTAAGCAACACTTTAATTAGCAAAGCAAATCTTCGGAAAGAGTACACTCAGGATACTTTGGTGAGCTACACAGAAAGGTAGCTCTAAATTTTGGTAGGTGTCTTAGGGATACTATGGCTGTGATGAAACATCATGACTAAAGTATACTGGGGAGTAAAGGGGTTTATTTGACTTAGGCTTCCAAGTCACTGTTCATCATCAAAGGAAGTCAGGACAGGAACTCAAACAGGGTAGGAGCCTCGAGGCAGGAGCAGATGCAGAAGTCATAAAGTAACACTGCTTACTTTATTGCTCCTCATGCCTTTCTCAGCTTGTTTTTTTATAGAACCTAGGACAACTAGCCCAGTGATGGTACCAACCACAATTGACTGGGTTAATTAATTAATCACTGAATTAATCTCAATCACTAAGTAAGAAAATGTGATATTGGCTTGCCTACAGCCTGATCTTTGGGGGCATTTTCTTAAGTGAGGTTTCTTCTACCTCTCAGATGATTTTAGCTTGTATAAAACAGACATAAAACTCTCCAGCACAATTGACCCCTTGTCAACTAGACATATAAACACATCACTGTTAAGCCTTTTTCCCTCATCCCCAAGAGCTCACATTAAAAACATAAATAACTTTCAAAGTCCCACAGTTTTTACAAGTTCAAACATACTAAAAATTCAGCCCCTTTAAAACATCTAGTCTTTTTAAAAATTCCAAAATCTCTTTTAAAAGTTTAAACATTCTCTACTGTGGACTCTTGTAAGAATCAAAATTAACTTAAATACTTTATTACTCCAAGAAAGAATAAACAGTGCATAGTCACAATCAGATAAAAGCAAAACCAAACTCTCAACAGTATAAAAAAAAGCAATGCCCAATGTCTGGGATCCATTCATGATATTCTGAACTCCTCCAAAGGGCTTGGGTTACTTCCCTCACTCTGCCCTCTGTAGCACACAGAGTTTGTCTTCTAGGCTCTGACTGGCTCCACTCCACTGCTGCTGCTGTTCTTGGTGATCATCCCATGGTAGTAACATCACCTACATACTTGGGTCTTCTTCTGCAATTAATCTGCACTTTCACCAACAGCCTTTCCTAGTCTATCTTCTGGGACTCTAATCCTGCCACAAAGTACCAAACTTCAGAACTCTCCATGATTCTTTCATGCCTTCAAAACCAGTACCACTCTGGTGAAACAATATCAAGTTTGACTACCAGCACAATAAACAACCTTTGGCCATATCTGGAACATAGTTTCTGTATGCTGACTCTCAGGAAACACTTCCCAGAACACTTAATCTCAATAATGCTTGTCTCTTCTTAATCACCACTAATTCTCAGCTCCAGCTAACCAGTATTATTTGTCCCAGTAAAGCAAAGGTTTCCCATTAATGGTGCTTGTCTCTTCTTAATCATGGCTAATTCTACAGCTCCAGCTTATCAGACACCATGGAATCTTAATTCAAAATACAAATGGTCCCCATAGAGTCTGTAAACTTCCTCCTGGAACTTTACAAGTCAAGCAATCAGTGTCTGAACTGATCTCAACCTTCTCATCTTCCACACTCCTACAGAACAGTTCACTGAACTCTTGACACTCAACAACTTTTCTAGACCAAAGTTCCAAATTCCTTCCACAGTCTTCTCAAAAACTACATGGTCAAGTCTGTCATAACAATACTCCACTCCTGAAACCTACATGTCTTATTCAGGGTTACTATTGCTATTATGAAACAATATGAGAAAAGCAAACTGGGGAGGAAAGTCAGAACAGGAACTCAAACAGGACAGGTGCCTGGAGGCAGGAGCTGATGCAGAGGCCATGTAGGAGTGCTGATTACTGGCTTACTCCTCGCTGTTTGCTCAGTCTGTTTTCTTTCTTTTTTAAAATATTTATATATTTAAAAGAAGTTTCTTTTTTCATTTTACATACCAATCCCAGTTCCCCATCCCTCTCCTTCTTCTGACCCCTCCTCCCCCAATCCTCCCCCCCTCCTACCCCAATCCTCCCCCCTCCTACCCCAATCCTACCCCCAATTCACTCCTCAGAGAGGGCAAGGCCTCTCTTATGGAGTCAGCGAAGTCTGGCATACTAAGTTGAGATAGGACCAAGTCCCTCCCACACTGTGCCAAGGCTAAGCAAGGTATCCCACCCTAGGGAATGTGTTCTAAAAAGCCGTACAGGAGATGGAAGAGATAATCTCAGGCACTGACGATACAATAGAGGAAGTAGATTCATTGGTCAAAGAAAATGTTAAATCCAACAAATTCTTAACACAAAACATCCAAGAAATCTGGGACACCATGAAAAGACCAAACCTAAGAATAATAGGGATAGAAGACACAGCCTGTTTTCTTATAGAATCCATGATCATCCCAGGGATGGCATTATCCACAATGGACTGGGCACTACCTCATCAATTTCAATCACTAATTAAGAAAATGCCCTATGGGCTCACCTACATCCCAATCTTATGGAGGCATTTTCTTAATTGAGGTTCCGTCTTTTCAGATGACTTTAGATTGTGTTAAGTTAACATAAAACTATCCAGCACAGTAGGTGTGCCCACTGTTTCACAATCCTTTTGAATTCAATTTGCTTTGTCTTAGAGACTCCCTCTGTGTGGCATAACAATCTCTTTCTCACATGAATCTGAACCTTTTTCTTACGCACACAGAAAGATATAGGAGTGGAAGACAGAAAAGGACTGCCAAAATACTAATTAGTCCTACAATGCTGTATTTAGAAATTCCACTTTAGAAGGTGGGAAAACATTTACCTTGCATTCTTTCTTAGTCATATACCACAATAATAAGAAAACAGAAAATATTTAATCAGGTAAGTAATTACACATACGTATGCAAAATCTTTTAAAAATATGACTATTATCATCATGTTCTTCATTTCACTTGAAAAGGACAACACAAAACATAAAGTAGGATCATAGTTTTGTCTTTAATTCATGTCACTAATAAAATAACATTAGCAGTGGTTTAGAGTTTGCAGACTTCAGAATGGACCATATACTATGTGAGTCCATGATTTTCTTACAAATGTTATAATATTATTTTCTGTGTCAGTATAATAGCATGTTTAGCAAAGCATCATTCTATTAGGTTGTATTTTCGTTTTGTTCCTGAACTTATTTTATGTAATTTAGATGACATTTCACCCAGAGCCTGGTTTATTTCTAAGAAAGACATGCGTGGTATTTCTTCATAAAAGGCATAACAGTTTAATACCCTGAAAGTTGATATTTTATATAATAATTCCCTAGTTTCAAGCAAATAATAGCTCTAAAAAATGAAAGTAAAGCATCGATCAAATCAGTCTGAACAAGGTGAAATAATATTTCATGAAAGTAACATATTACAGAGTAGACAATAAAATGGAAGCCAAACCAAAATTAACATAGGACAAACTACAAGCTTAGGCCTGAGGCTATATTAAAATTGTCCCTTTAAACTTCTACATATCTTCTAACGTCTTGTGAGACAAGTAAAATAGCAGAAAGTCATTTAAATTATATAATTATATTACCTGTTATTTACAATATAACTTGTTCCATTTTCTCAATCTGATTTTCATTGGTTAATATCAGAAATATTTGGCTAAGTAAAAAAAAAAAAAGCTTATTAATGGAGAGGTAGCACAAAATGAAATGTACAGTAATCTTACATATGCTGAGGGAAAAAGTAAGGAAGCCATTCCACAGGAATCAAGTTGATATTTTGTTTTATACATTTTACTGAATGTTATGAAAATATGGAAGACATTTTCCCGGGCCAAGCATGCAAAGTAGAATGTACATAGTCATATCAAATTTGATAGAAAATTTTGGTTTAGAGAGTAGCAGTACACAATTTTATTCAAAGTTTCTGTATTAATTATGTGCCTATTTGTACCAGAGAATCTTTCATCAATGCCTACATGAATAACAATGGCTGTGTCTCAATCAAGCTTACTTTACAACTACAGAATAAAAGCTGAATCTAGCCCAAGAAAGAATTAGTCGACCCCAGTGTAGAATGAATATCTAGTACAGTTCTCTCTTATGTGTAAGGCTATTCTGAATCTCTCTAGACGTTTTTACTTTATAACGAGTCCCAGTTCTGATTCTGACTATTTTTAATTTCTCATCAAGCCCTACCCTTCCTTTGAAACTCATGGTTGGTATATTGAAAGTCTTATTGTTTTCTTCATAACCAGAGTTGTAAGAGAAATCATCTTTGATTGTTTGCCAAACTATTTGTGGTTTTAAAGGGGTGGAAATGTCAAGACAACAAAGTCTGTTATTCAAAAACAAAACAGTTCTTTCTGCAGGTGATTGCAGTTTTCAGGATCTATTTGATTTTCTAACTTGGTTTAGGAAAGAAACAAATAATGTCGCCCGAGAGATTTTGTTTGTACATTTGAGGTATATAAATATTTGTAGTTAATATATGGACATTCAGAGTAACTTTTAAGAATTATTCATTGGTTGGTAGTTTCTTTATGTAACAGATCATGCCTTGAATGAATGACTTTCCTAATGTACTTACCACCTTAGGTAACAAATAGCATTCTCACTTTAAACTTTGTCTTTTCATGGTTATATGCATCTACAATTATCTCTGAATCCAAACTACAAAAAAAAATCATTTCTTAATCATTTATACTTTCTTTTTTTAAATTGAAAATAGATTCTTCATCAATTCTTCTTTCATACAATATATCCTCACCAGAGTTTTGCTCCCTCTACGCAGCCTAGTTCCTCTTCACTTCTCCTCTACCCCAGATCCATTTGCCTTCCCTATCTCTTCAGAAAAGAGCAAGCCTCTAAGAGACAACTATCAAACAGAACAAAACTGCTGGGAATGTCTTTGTGTATGCTGTGAAGGTGTTCCTCTGATTGATTTATAAATAAAACACTGATTGGCCAGTAGCCAGGCAGGAAGTATAGCGTAGGTGAGATAAGGAGAGAGGAGAATTCTGGGAAGTGGAAGGCTGAGTCAGGAGACACTGCCAGCCACTGCTGCCATGAGAAGTAAGATGTAAAGTACTGGTAAGCCACGAGCCACATGGCAAGGTATAGATTTATAGAAATGAGTTAATTTAAGATATAAGAGCTAGATAGCAAGAAGCCTGCCATGGCCATATAGTTTATAAGTAATATAACTGTGTGTTTACTTGGATCTGAGTGGCTGCAGGCCCAGCAGGACTGGAGAAATCTCCAGTTACACAAAACAAAATACACCAAGACAAGGTAAAAAGCCCTCACACCAAGGTTGGACAAGGCAACCAAGCAGGAGGTAAAGAGTCCCAAGACCAGGTAAAAGAGTCAAAGTCACACCTACTCCCACAGTTAGGAGTCCAACAAAAACACTAAGCAACAACATATATGCGGAGGACCTGGTTCAGACTCATGCAGGCCCTGTGCTTGCTGTTTTAGTCTTTGTGAACCCATATGTGTATGGATTACCCAGGGTCTGGGGAGATGCTATGTCCGGTGTGAAATATCTGAGGGAAAAAAAATCTACATATATTATGCTCTTATGTCTGTTAACTTTATTCTTCTAAGACAAACTTCCATCTATTCAGCTACAACTCTGTCAGGCATTCAGGACAAAAATAAATATAGATACACAAAGCTTTTTGTCCATCTACTTTATTTCTCTGGAATGAAATCCTGTCTACATAGCTTCCGTTCTGTCCTGATACTCAGTTCCTCTTTATCCTCCTTTACTGTCCTCTCATAGACCTGCTAACAACTGAGCTCTTATGCTTCTAGCCTCATCTTCATCCTCTGTTTCTTTGCCCTCCATCCCTACTTGCTCTCTACCCCTGGCTCTAATGAACTCTACAAGAGTTCTGCCTTACCATCTACAAAACCTCTGTGTTCTTCCCTTCTCCCTGGTCCTGTCATTCTATCTGCCTCTACAGAAAAAAAGCCTGTTCCTTCTTCCCCTGGCCACATGGTTCTCTGCCTCCTCAGGAATGTAGCTCCACCCTACCTTCCACCTTGATATGTAAACACCTCTTTTGTTCTCAGTCAATTGTTCTGGAGAGCCACTAGGCCTCAAGACAAGGGAATGGTCTGAGCTTCATTAGCACAAGAAACAGAGCTATGCATCTTCACCAGCTTGTTTTTGCCTATGTGACCTTATCCAGGTACTGACTTGAACAGGAAAGTTCATACACATATTCTATGAGAATTGTGAGCACAAGAAATTCATAACAAGGCATAGCTGAATATTAAGCTATGTAACACCAAATAGGCCATGCTAGATGGCTTATTACTTGACTGACCCTTGGCCTGGTCAAGGTATAGCTTTGATATACAGCTGGACTCCTTATGACATATTCTTATGGCTCATCACATTTGTGTCCTGCTTAGTTGATTCAGTTGGTTGTGTTTTCTTGGTGTCCTCCATCCCCTCTGACTCCTATAATCCTTCTGCCCTCCTCCCCTCTGCATGAGTCTCCAAGCCCTGAACAGAGGGACCTTTGGTGGAGACCTCCAATTTAGACTCTATCTCCACATAATGTCTGGCTGTGGGTCTCTGCATCTGCTCCCATCTGCTGTGTGAGGAAGCCTCTCTGATGACTACTGGACAAGACATCAATCTAGGAGTATAGTAAAATGTCATTGGGAATCATTACATTGATTTTTTTCCCTTTGTTTAGACCAGGAATGTTTAGTTCTATCTTAAGTCTCTGAGCTATCCAGTGTCTGGTTCCTGGACATCCAGCAATGTCAGGTATGTTCTCCCTCTCATGGAGTGGACCTCAAGTTAAATCAGAGGTTGTGTGGCCACTCCCACATGTTCTATGACACCATCTTGCAGGCAAGACAAATTGTAGGTCTAAAGTCCTGTGGTTGTGTTGGTGTCCATGTTCCTCTTTCTGTCATCTGCAGAGTGCCTTCCCACATGAAAGAGAACAGAAAATGGGATAAAAGCTCTATGCAGGGACCAGCTCAATCTCTTCATGTTCAATGGGATGTATGGATGTTGTCCTCAGCAATGAGACTCCACTGGCAGTTTTCAGAGATCAACCCTCTGTTCTCACACCAGCCTAGGTTGTTTGAGAATATCCATGGGACCCCCCTCAGACAACAGCTCAAAGGAATGTAACCCAATCCTGCCACTGGGAGCCTAACTTGGCTACAATTGATTGCCAGTTCAGGTTCCATAATTCCCATTACTAGGAGTTCTCAGTAGAATCACCCTCATAGACCCAAGGAAGTTTCCACTGCAATATGTTTCCACACCACTCCCCAGATGTACCCCAGTTCTAGCCATCTCTCTCTACATTCTCTCCCTCCATCTCATCTCCCCTCCCAATCTAATCCTTTCTGCTCCCATCCCCACTGGCCCCCAGCCTACCCACTCCACCTACAAATTCTATTCTATTCTATCTCCCCTTTCCAGGGAGATCCATGCATTCCTCCCTAGAACCCTCCTCTCTACCTAACCTCTCTGGGTCTACAGATTATAGTTTGGTTATCATTTATATAACAACTAATGCCCACTTATAAGTGAATATATACCATTCATCAGACATGTATAAAAAATCTATAGCATGTAGTCTTCAACTTTATATTAGACACTAAAAGACTTTTGACTATTAC
The DNA here is from genome assembly GCA_902168415.1 of Peromyscus melanophrys. Lineage (NCBI taxonomy): Eukaryota > Metazoa > Chordata > Mammalia > Rodentia > Cricetidae > Peromyscus > Peromyscus melanophrys. The sequence continues at coordinate 26,844 of CABHPR010149401.1, read as the reverse complement.
TGACATCTTGAGTTACTGCTTGTAAAAATAGAAAAAAAATATACTCCAATGAAAAATAAATGTATTTTTGTACATAAGGAAATATTCCTAATCTCATTATCTTAAAGCACATGATAAGCTAATGATGAATCCTGTGAGAACAGAATGCTCTTTTGGAAACTCCCAGAAAATTTTATTGAAGTTGAAAACTTAGCACTATTTTCCAAAGTTATTTACAGAGTTAGATGACTGGGAATCTCTTTTCCTCTTTTCCTTGTTTCCCTAGAGAAACATATTCTTGCTTCATATTTTTCTTCTCTGTCTCTGTGCCTCTTTTAATTTAATTTCTTTGCTTTGAGTACAAGAAAAAAAATTTTGTAGCTAGAATTGTATGTTTCTAAATATTGTTATGTGTAGTTTGTCAGATGCTTATAGAACTTTAATCTTCTTATCTTTTACCAGAGTACAGCTAATTCCTATTATCCATAGTAGTTATTTTCTACAATATCTCTGTAATCACTGAATTAGCCAGTATTGAACAATTGCTCCTAGGGAAAAATAACAGCCTATGGTCCGCTTTTGTTAATTAAGCATATGCTTTATTTTTTGCATGTTTTTTTCTTGAAGTGTACCTATTTATTGACCTGAAAACAAGGTCACAAAACTAACGGCTTTGCTAATGGAACCCATCTAATGCATGTGGTTTTATAACAATATGTGTCACAATATTCCCTCATTCAGAGATGTAAAAGACTTGCCAGCATTGTTGTTTATGGACCATTTTGCTGTCAAAATAGACAATAAATTCACACACAACAACAACAACAACAAAACCTGGGACATTAAGTAAACTATAAGAAGACACTTGTTTATAGTATGAGTACTTAATTAAGAAGTCAGAGTGCCGGGCATTGGTGGCACATGCCTTTAATCCCAGCACTCGGGAGGCAGAGGCAGGTGGATCTCTGTGAGTTCGAGGCCGGCCTGGGCTACCAAGTGAGCTCCAGGAAAGGCGCAAAGGTACACAGAGAAACCCTGTCTCGAAAAACCAAAAAAAAAAAAAAAAAAATAGAAGTCAGAGTGTCTGCTTCCATACTCTAAAGGTTACTAAAGAGATTTGCCATTTTATACATGGCTAGAAGATAATTATAGCGTTATGGGTGTTGCTCTTTAATGTATAAATGCATTTTATAAGTAGTTGTGAACACAGATAGAAACCTGAAATATTATGATCAAATGCATTTAATTTATTTTTTTCTTTTAAGTTACTTTTTTTCTAGTTTCCTTCAATTTTAGATTATAATTAAGTATATAAAAATTAATATTTCTCTTTTTCTTTATATGGTTTTGCTCTTAATTTGCCAAACTACTCATATTCAGAAATTAAACAAATGAATTCTTTGATTGGCTTACTTCTTCCTAAGTGACATAAGGTTTTGCAAAAATTATTATTAATAATTATATTATTTCAAATACTATTTCAAATTATTTACCATACAAATTGCTAATAATTTCTACCATGATTGAGTCTTCTCCACACATTGAAATACTGCATTAAAATTTAAATGCATTTGATGGAAAAAAAAATCTACTGTATTATTTTTTGCCTAAAGAAATCTTAAAATATATGTACAGTCAAATCCCAAACAATATAATACTTTGGGCTGTTTTCAAATCAAATCAAATTTCAAATCTTGGTTTATTGGGTAGACCCAAATAACCAAGAAGAAAGAAATTATGATTGTCTGATCTCAATTGTTATATGTGACACAAACACACAGTAAGTGCTGGACACTTTGCCTAGTAAGCATCAAACAAGATTTGGTTCATAAATGCATAACCTCAAAAGTAACGAGAAGATCTTTTTCTAAGCTATCTTCTTAGAGTCTTTGGAATGGTGGTTTTCACCCTGTTGGTTACTACCCCTTTGGGGTTGAACAACCCTTTCACAAATATCAGAAAACACAGATATCTACATTATGACCCATGATAGTAGCAAAATTAAGGTTACAAAGTAGCAATGAAAATAAATTTATGGATAGGGTTCACCACAACATGAGGAATTGTATTTATGTGTGCCAGCATTAGTAATGTTGAGAACCACTGCTTCAGAATAAAGAAACGAACTAATGAGTTGGCTGAGTGGTTAAAAAAACTTTTATCCAGGCCTGAAAATGTGTTAGATTCTGTTAAGTCACATGATGGAAAGAAGGAACTGGTTCTAGTAAAATGTCCTCTACATGCACCCTGTGCATGGACGTGCACAGCCCCTCCACATACAATAAAACAAAAGAAACAGAATTACCACAATTATTTCCCTTCTTGTCTATATTAATGTATTTATTTTATAATATTATGGAATAATCCATCATCATATTTCATTATACATTAATATGAATTTAAAAACCCTGTTTTTCTTTTGTAGGTAATGCAAATTCTGAGAAAATATTATTGGCACTTAATTGGCCACACAGTTACTTATGGATAAATTTTTTCTCATTAACTTTTTTCCCTTTATAATACAAGATAAATTTAATATAATACAATAACTGAAAATAAATGAAATGGCTGCAATAATTAAATTCATTAAATTTACAGAAACCTTTCAAAAATGATATAGGAATCAAAGAAAGAAATAGAAGGAAATTTAGAAAATATTTTTGTAATAGCACACATCAAAAACTAGAAGGCAGCTCAACAAATGAATAGAAATAGTGCATATCTTTATGTTAAAAGACAGTAGGTGGAAATCAGTGAATGAAGCACTGAGCTATATGTTTTTATAATAATCAATAACACCTCAACAAAACAGAATTATAATTATCTAAATTGTATTATGTAAATATAATTGTAATAAAATTATAATAAAACCAAAAATGTTTAAGATGAAAAATATTTTGTAGAGACTAATCAGAACCAAAAGCTTAATTTAAAAACATTATTATTGATAGGGACAAGGTTAGCTATAAGATATAAGATGATGAAAGAAGCAATAAATTGAATAATCAATAATAGGAATAAAAAAAGACAGTTGCCAATCTTTTTTTTTTTTTATGTTTTGTGACAGGGTTTCTCTGTGTAGTTTTGGTGCCAGTCCTGAATCTCGTCCTGTAGACCAGGCTGGCCTTGAACTCACAGATATCTGCCTGGCTCTGCCTCCCGAGTGCTGGGATTAAAGGCATGCACCCCTGCCACCCGGCTATAGTTGCCAATCTTATAGATGCCAAAAGAGCTTATAAATATTATAAAAGTAAAACAGGAAAAATTTATAACATGTATAACACATCCATAAAGAATGATATAATTTACAGTGAAGGGAAAATAAAAATATCTTGAAGATTAGAATATCACTATTGGCAACAATTTCTGTTCTGTAATCCACTTACTCAATGTAATCTTAATAAAAATTCCCAGCATATTTTGTAAATATTTTAAAAGATGCATTGGCACAGGGGACAACTTCTTAAATATAACACCAGTAAGACAAACACTGAGAACAACAATTAATAAATGGGACCTCCTGAAACCGAGAAGCTTCTGTAAAGCAAAGGACACAGTAAATAAGACAAAACGGCAGCTTACACAATGGGAAAAGATTTTCACCAACCCCACATCTGACAAAGGGCTGATCTCTAAAATAGATAAAGAACTCAAGAAACTAGATATCAAAATAACAAACAATCAATTAAAAAAGGGCTATAGAGCTAAACAGAGAATTCTCAAAGGAAGAATTTCAAATGACCGAAAGACATTTAAGGAATTGCTCAGCATCCTTAATTATCAGGGAGATGTAAATCAAAATGACTCTGAGATACCATCTTAAACCTGTCAGAATGGCTAAGATCAAAAGCACTGCAGACAGCTTATGTTGGAGAGGATATGGAGAAAGGGGAACACTCCTCCACCATGGGTGGGAGTGCAAACTGGTATAGCCACTTTGGAAATCAGTAAGGCGGTTGCTCATAAAATTGGGAATCAATCTACCTCAAGAGCTAATGATACCACTCTTGGGCATATACCCAAGGAATGCTCAATCATACCACAAGGACACATGCTCAACTATGTTCATAGCAGCATTATTCATAATTGACAGAACCTGGAAACAACCTAGATGCCCCTCAACTGAAGAATGGATTAAGAAAATATGGTACATTTACACAATGGAGTACTACTCAGCAGAGAAAAACAATGACATCATGAAATTTGCAGGCAAATGGATGGAACTAGAAAATATCATCCTGAGTGAGGTAACCCAGACTCAGAAAGACAAACATGGTATGTACCCACTCATAAATGGATACTAGATACAAAGCAAAGGATAATCAGGCAACAACCCACAACTTCAGAGAAGCTAACTAACAGGGAAGTCCCAAGAGGGATGCATGGACCGCCCTGGGAAGGGGAAATAAATCTCCATGAGTAAACTGGGGATGAGGGGACGGCAATGGAGGGTAGGGGATGGGGGATGAGAACATAAGGGAATGGGATGGTTGAGCTGGAACAGGGAAGGAGCAGGAAAGCAATGAAAGAGATATCATGACAGAGAGAGACATCATGGGGATGGAGAGGAACCCAGTGCTAGCAAAGTCGCCAGGAATCCCCAAGGATGATTCAAGCCTGGACTACTAGCAAGAGTGGAGATGGTGCCTGAACTGAACTGGCTTACCCCAGAGATCAGACCAGTGAATACCCTAACTGTCATCACAGAGCTTTTCTCTAATGACTGATGGAGAAAATCCACAGCCAATCACCAGGCAGAGTTCCAGGAGTCCAGTTAAAGAGAGAGAAGGATTCTATGAGCAAGTGCATCAGGATCATGATGGGAAAACATGCAGGGATGACCAAACCAAACTAGAGGGAAAACCAAACTAGAGGGAACTCATGAAACTTGCATCAATGGCTGTGGAGCCTACATGGGACTGGATTAGACCCTCTGCATGGGGAGAAAGTTGTGTAGCTTGATCTGCTTGGGAGGCCCCTTGGTGGTAGGATCAGAATCCATCCCTGGTGCATGAATGGGCTTTTTGGAGCCCACTACCTATGACAGGACACCTCACATGGCCTTGAGGCAGGGGGAGGTGCATGGACTTGCCTCTACTGGATGTCCCTCCCTATGGGAGGCCTTGCCTTCTTGTTGGTTGGAATGGGAGTTGGTTTGGGAGGGGGAGGCTGGGAGTGGGAGGAGGGAAAAGGGGATCTTTGATTGGTGTGTAAAATGAATGAAAAATTTTTCTTAATAAAAAAATAAATTAAAAAGATTTATATTATGTGCAAATATTTAAAAGCAGCCATGAAATTCTTAATTTAAAATATTTTATAATGTATATGTATGTATATGAAGTCTTCATTAGAATTATCCTTCACAGATGACAATGACCTCCATGTGATAGGCTGACAAAAATCCCAGTGCCAGGTGTGGGATATTTCTACTCTAGTTGTTGGTGAGGGGTTTCCCAGAAATGCTCTCTAGACAATAGACTATTCACATTATTATTGTTTTCCCACCAGATCAGTACTGATGAAGATATCATATGCTTTGGTTACAAGAAATGCATAAAACAAGTTGGTATAGACTAAGATGCTTTCATTGTCCCAGGAGATGCTATGTAGGCCTCAAGGGGAAAGCTGTCATCAATAGTCCTACCCAGCTATGAACCTCATGAACTACAACAATGCCTGTCATGCCATGAGTACAATAATGGCACAAATATGGAGGTAAGCCAACACTTTCTGATTGGCTCCTTGGCCATCTCCACAAGAGGAAACATATATCTGGTGCTATAAACCTGACCAACCCCCAAGGATTGGTAGATCATAGTGGCCTAGGAGTAATTGTATGGCTATAATCTGTTAATTGGACACAATATCAAACTGCCCCTTATTTATGTAGCTTAGGGCAGCCAACAGACCTCATCAGAGAAATTTCTTTGTATGGTGTAAAGTGGTTAACACAAGAACTCATAACTGATCAAAAACCAGAAATTAAGTGACAGGAGATTCCTCAGCTACAGCAGGAATATATATATATATATAAAATCCCCTCTCAACTCAGAGAACTTTCAGAAGTAGTAACAGAGGGATGAAAACCCAAGACCCAGAGGACATTATCTTCTAGATAGGACAGAAGCACTGTTTTTGTGATCTCACAACAGTTGTCTGCACAAGACATGTACAGAATCAAGGAGGACAACATTTTATTAGGAACATGGAATGGGGAGGGGGTCAGGAGTCTATACCTCTGATTGAGGAGGTTTTGACAGTTAATGACTTTAAAATTGAGGCTTCTCATATATTGACCAAGCTCCAGAAGATTGTCCCATACTCTTGGGTCCATCAGATGAATGAGTTGGATGGTGTTGGTTGTTTTAAAAAAAATGACATTGGGAGGTATCAGCTAATAAGGGGTAGACCTGGGAAGAGTTAGAAGAAACAGTGAGGGGATGAATGTGATTAAACTACATTGTATGAAAGACTAAAAGAATTTTTAAAATATATGTGTGCATGTGTTTATGTGTGCATGTACTCATGTGTATATGTGCTCATGTGTATGCATATTTCCCATAATGTATGTGTGGTGGCCAAAGGGCCCCTTGTAGGGATTTGTTTTCTTCTTCTAACATTTGGGTTCTGGGCATTGAACTTAGGTCATCAAGTGTGGCAGCAGGTGCCTTTTCCTGCCTAGCCGTCTTTCTGTCCCATTCAGAAAAATATATTAGAAAAGAAAAATAATGAAACTACTTACTCCATTAGGTAAGTATTAAAAGTTCTAATCAAAACTTATTGCTGTAAGACTAGGTAAATGCATTAGCATTTGAGTACATTTTTGGGCTCTAACATAAGCAATCACTCAGAAGTTAAGACCAATTCCTGCTCTTGCAAAGGATTTGGGGTAATTCTCAGCCTCCTGTGACTTACAATCCACCTCATCCACCTTGGGGGATTCAGCATCTTCTTCTGACTTCCAGAGGTTCTCTCTCTCTCTCTCTCTCTCTCTCTCTCTCTCTCTCTCTCTCTCTCTCTCTCTCTCTCTCTCTCACACACACACACACACACACACACACACACACTTAAAACCATTTCTAAAAAATATCTGATAAACACATAACAAAGTCAAACTCTTAGTGCAGTGAGAGATGATAGGTTAGCACAACATAACATTTGATTCCTAGATGTGAAAATATAAACGTTCTCAGTCCTCAGTTCCCATTCTTTACAATCAATACGAAGTCTATTAAAACAAAAAGTAACAGGTAAAATAACGAGAATCAATAAGAATTAAAGTAAAAAGGACCTCATTAGTATCAATGTGTGAAATGTAAAACAACTATGAATGAAAACATTGATAAACTATAAAAACCCATTTATCAAAAGCATAAATATCATGATAAACAGCCAAACATTAGTACAGAAGAATATATTTTAAATATATAGAACAATTTCTTGTGTTTTAAACTATGAAGAATCCAGATAATCACCAAGAAAATAGTCATCAGAAATGAACAGACTCTTCCCAAAAGAGTTTAGGCAAATGCCCAATAAGCATTTATCACTTCTTAGCTTCACTGATAACTAGTTAATAATAATTAGGAAAATGTAAGTTACTGTAAGAAGAAAATCTAATCATGCAATCACCAGAACTGGTAAAAATTACCATGACATTTTGATAGACATGGACTACTTCAGAATTTCATACATTGTTTCTATGTTCATAATTATAGATATACATTTTACCAGGCATGGTATTAGCACTGGATATGAGGGAGCCTCTGCCTCAGTATTAGAAATGAAACTATGGCAAAAATATTCACATTCAGGCACAATTTGATTAAGGGAGAGAAGAGGTTTAGGTAGAGAAGAAAACAGCACTGGTTAAGAGAAATCAAAGTACTCAGGAGTAGAGAGGTTAAAATGTCTTTTATTAAGCTGAAATCTTACTCTTTTCATAGATAGAGGAGAATCTATTTGAAATTGGATAATATTAAAGAGTTTTAAAGAAAAATTTATCTTTGGATAAGATTCAGATGATCTTAGCAGTTAGTTTGAAAACATCATGGCATCCCCTTTCCCCTGCTCACTGTGTATGTATTACAGATTTCATGCCCGCATAAGAGTGCAAAGGGAACCCAAAATCAGTGAGCAGCAAAAATTGGATTTGATCGATTTCAAAAAGTGAAGACACAGAATTGAGCAGGAAGGGAAGGTTGTAGATATTGGAGGAGCTGGAGTGGGGTTAATATGATCAAAATATATTGCATGAATTTCTCAAAGACTTAATTAGAAAATGTGGGAAGGTGTGGAAGCACACAAAGATTCCAATTTGTGGTTTAACTCAAAATCAGAGAGTCAGAGTTTAATGTTGCTCTCCAAGGCTGCAAAGGCATGGTTACCAGGTGTCTTATATTTCAAAGGCTAATCACAAGATATTTTGTGGTAGGGCATGGTTACCAGGTGTTCTGAAGGGTCTACACTTGGTTGTACTTGATCTTGAAAGGGGGAGGTCTTTTGCCTCTCCTCATGCTAGTGTATAAAAAGCCAATTACAAATAAACTCAGGTGAGTGACTCTTCTCCTACCCAGAGAGTCCTGTCTCTAGGCCCTGAGGGACATCTTGTGCCCCACCTCCACCACCACCCATCGCTGCCCCAGTTGCAGGCCAGCAGTGAAGACTCCTGTGGGCAGACTTCCCCACCAACAATCCCCATCCGACCTTGCAATCTATTAGAACCACTCCCTATCCCAAACTTACCCACTCCCCTGAGACCTCAGTGGCTTCCAGAGACAGAGAATCTGCTAGCTCTGATTGGACCAAGAGGTGAGTAACACTTCTCCCACCCAGGGAGTCTAGGCCATGGGGCACAACCATGTCCCCCACCCCCAAACATTGCTTCCCCAGTTTCAGGCTAGCAGAGAAGACTCCTATGAGCAGGCTTCCCCACAAACACTTCCATTGGACCTTGCAATTCACAAGATCCAATCCCTACCCCAAACCCACCCATCCCCCTGTGACCTTAGCTGCTCCCTGAGGCACAGAATCTGCTAGCTCCAATTAGACCAAGTGTTCCAATTGGACCAAGAGTGGTCACCTGAGACACTGACACAGCCAAAATCATAACACATAATGGCCAGGAAATCTGGAAAACCATAAAAAGGCCAAACCTAAGAATAATAAGAATAGAAGAAGGAGAAGAATACCAACTCAAAGGCACAGAAAATATATTCAACAAAATCATGGAAGAAAATGTTCCCAACTTAAAGAAGAAAATACCTATGAAGATGAAGGACCAAGAGCAGTTCCTTCAGACACAGACACCTCTTGTACTTATTGGAGGAAAAGATAAGTAGATGCCAATGCAAAAATACATACTACAACAACATAAAGAGCAATATGGCACCACCAGAACCTAGTGGTTCTAAAACAGGAAGACCTGAACATCACATCGTAGAAGAAGCAGAAGAAAGTGGCCTTAAAAATAACTTTATGAGCCGGGCGTTGGTGGCGCACGCCTTTAATCCCAGCACTCGGGAGGCAGAGGCAGGCGGATCTCTGTGAGTTTGAGGCCAGCCTGGGCTACCAAGTGAGCTCCAGGAAAGGCACAAAGCTACACAGAGAAACCCTGTCTCGAAAAACCAAAAAATAAAAAAAAAATAAATAAATTTATGAGGATGATAAAAGCCTTTAAAGAGGAAATGAAAAATTCCCTTAAATAAATTGAGGAAAACACAAATAAAAATTGGAAGAAATCAATAAGTTCCCCACCCCCACCCCCAAAATAAACCCAAGAATAATGCAGTTAAACAGGTGAAGGAAACAGTTCAAGGCATGGAAATTGAAAGAGAAACAATGAAGAAGACACAAACCGAGGGAATGCTAGAAATAGAAAATCTGAGTAAGTGAATAGGAAACACAGATGCAAGCATAACCAACAGAATACAAGAGATGGAGGTGAGAATCTCTGGAATAGAGGATACAATAGAGGAAATAGATTCATCAGGCAAAGAAAGCACTTTCTTTTTTTTTTTTTGGTTTTTTTCGAGACAGGGTTTCACTCTGTAGCTTTGCGCCTTTCCTGGAGCTCACTTGGTAGCCCAGGCTGGCCTCGAACTCACAGAGATCCGCCTGCCTCTGCCTCCCGAGTGCTGGGATTAAAGGCGTGCACCACCAACGCCCGGCGCAAGAAAGCACTTTCTTAAAGCCAAAAAATCATAACACATAATGGCCAGGAAATCTGGAAAACCATAAAAAGGCCAAACCTAAGAATAATAAGAATAGAAGAAGGAGAAGAATACCAACTCAAAGGCACAGAAAATATATTCAACAAAATCATGGAAGAAAATGTTCCCAACTTAAAGAAGAAAATACCTATGAAGATACAAGAAGCTTATAGAACAAAAAATAGACTAGACCCCAAAAGAAGTCCCATCACCACATAATAATCAAACCACTAAACATACATAATAAAGCAAGAATATTAAGAGCAGCAAAGGAAAAAGGCCAAGTGACTTATAAAGACAGACCCATCAGAATAACACTGGATTTCTCAATGGAGCCTCTGAAAGCCAGAAAGTCCTGCACAGACATAATATAGACACTAAGAGACCACAGATGCCAGCCCAGATTACTATACCCTGCAAAACTTTCAATCACCATAGACAGAGTACACAAGATATTCCAGGACAAAACCAGATGTAAAAAACACCTATCCACAAATCCAGCCTTTCAGAAAGTACAAGAAGCAAAACTCCAACCTAAGAAACTTAGAAGCCCACAAAAACACAGGCAATAGATAATCCCACAGCAGCAAATACCAAAGAAGGGAAATATACACACACTACCCCCAAAAGATAACAGGAATTAACAATCACTGGTCATTAATATCCATTAATATCAATGGATTCAATTTGCCTATAAAAAGACACAGGCTAACAGAATGGATATGAAAACAGGATCCATCCTTCTGCTGCATGCAAGAAGACAGACACTACCTTTGAGTAAAAGGCTGGGAAAAGATTTTCCAATCAAATGGACTTAAGCAAGCTGGTGTCACTATCTAATATCTAACAAAATAGGTTTCAAATTAAAATCAATCAAAAGAGATTGGGTAGGACATTACATATCCATCACAGGAAAAATGCACCAAGATGAAGTCTCAATTCTGAACATTTATGCCCCAAATGTAAGAGCACCCACATATGTAAAAGAAACATTACTAAAGCTTAAATTACGCATCGAAAGCCACACACTAGTAGTAGGAGACTTCAACACCCCAATCTCACCAAGTGAGATAGGTCTACCAGACAGAAAATTAACAGAGAAATAAGGGATCTAACAGATGTTATGACTCAAATGGACTTAATAGATATCTACAGAATATCATTCCACCCTAACACAAAATAATATACCCTTTTCTCATTACCCCATGGAAACTTCTCTAAAACTGACCACATATACGGTCACAAAACAAATCTTAACAGATACAAAATAATTTGAATAACCTCCTGTATTTTATCAGACCGCCATGGCTTAAGGTTAGATTTCAACAACAACAAAAATTATAGAAAGCCTACAATCTCATGGAAACTGAATAATGTTCAGCTGAATTACCAATGGGTCAAGGAAGAGATGAAGAAATTAAAGACTTCCTATAATTCAATGAAAATGAATGTACAACATACCCAAACTTATGGAACACTATGAAAGCAGTGCTAAGAGGAAAATTTATAAAGCAATTAAAGACTTCCTATAATTCAATGAAAATGAATGTATAACATACCCAAACTTATGGAACACTATGAAAGCAGTGCTAAGAGGAAAATTCATAGCACTAAATACCCACATAAAGAAGAAATCTCACACTAGTGACTAAACAGCACACCTGAAAGCTCTAAAAGAAAAAGAATCAAAATCATCCAGGAGGAATAGATGCCAGGAAATAATCAAATTGAGGACCAAAGTCAATAAAATAGAAGCAAAGAGAACAATGCAAAGAATCAATGAAACAAAGTGTTGGTTCTTTAAGAAAATCAATAAGAGAGACAATCTCTTTTCCAAACTAATCAAAAGGCAGAGAGAAAACATCCAAATTAACAAAATCAGAAATGAAAAGGGAGACATAACAACAGACAATGAGGAAATCCAGAGAATCATCAGGTCATACTTCAAAAACCTGTACTCCACAAAATTGAAAAATCTAAAAAATATAGACAATTTTCTGGATAGATACCACATACCAAAATTAAATCAAGACCAGATAAACAATTTAAATAGACCTATAAACCCTAAGGAAATAGAAATAGTCATTGAAAGTTTCCCAACACCCCTGTGCATGAGCTGGCTTTCTGCATGCCATTACCGATGGTCGCACACTTTGCTCACCCTTGATGCAGCGAGGAGGGGCTAGGTCCTTCCTCAACTGAAAGTACCAGGCTTAGCTGTCCCCCCATGGGAGAACTTACCCTTTTGGAGGAGGAGATGTAGGGTGGGTTGAGAGGGGGGACAGGTGGGAGGAGAGCAGGATCTGTGGTTGTTATGTAAAATGAATAAAAAAATTAAACACACACACATACACACACACACACACACACACACACACACACACACACACACACACA
>CABHPR010149400.1:0-14261 GCA_902168415.1 Peromyscus melanophrys | reverse complement strand
GGGAGGGAGGGAGAGAGAAGCCACAGTGCTCTCTGCTACACCCACCCTACCATGGACTATCATCCCTACCAGGTGACTATCATCCCTACCGGGTATCTATCAAGACTGATGTATCTCTTACTACACAGGATCATCAGAAAGCTTATGAAATAGGCCCTATAATACAAATGGCCACCTGCTGGATCTTCAAGGGACCTTACAGTCCCTCTCAGAACCTAGAGACTATGCTGCTTTCAAGTGAGACTCTGTATTAACCCTAGGTAGGTACAAATTTAAACATGCTTTCCTTTGTTGCTTTCTTATTTCTGCTTGTTTACAATAAAGAGGTGTGCCCAGGGATACACAGATAGAGGAAAGAAGTCACAAAGATCTAGATATTAAAGGAGACAAACTCAGTGCCTCTTGAGAAAGCACGCCCAGAACTGGTTTTTCGGGTTAGAAGCACACTCTGAAGGTCTGTGGCTCTCACATTTCATCAGTTCTTAAGAGGTTTGGAAGGAAAGAATTTCCTGTGAAGGGACCACAGCTCTCTCAGCCACCCTGTCCCATCTCCTCCCTTTTGTCTCTGACCAGATCACTGAGGCTTAATCTGCAGTACTCTTCCTTAAGTGATGACAGGCAAGGATGGATGTGTTGGTCAACAAAGGCTGCTGCTAAGTATTATTAGGTTGCTACTCTAGAAAGAAGTTTGTCTCAGCCCAGTTAAGACAACCAATGAGGGGCGGTGGCGGGGATGGGGAGGATTAAGTATAACTCCTTGTCTAACAGGTAGAGCTGAGCTAGGACCTACTACTGAGGCATTATCTGAACCTTTTGAAATATATATAACCTAGACTTGGAATAAGAATTGAAGTGAGAAACTGAAATACCTGTGGAGGACGAGGAGGAGGAGGAGGAGGGGGAGGGAGGGAGGGAGGGAAGGAAGGAGGAAGGGGGAGGAGAAGAAAGACAAAAATCTTTGTGCTGGTCTATATATTCCACATGACTTCTCTCAATACAAAATACCCACAGCATGAGCAATAAGGAGTAGATACCTGGGTGAACAGAGAAGTGGGCCATGACTAGGAAGGCTAGCCTAAAGTTAGTGTCACAGATAATGGGGCCAGGAGGTCATCGTCCCAGGGGATGTTCAACCAAAGTGCACCTCCCTCCTCATCCCATGTGACATGGCCCATGCCTGATGCAAGCAGCCTCTCCTGGCAGCTCCATTTGCAAAAAACCTTGTCAGTTTCCTGCCCAGTCACTGAGCCCCTGAACTAGAGTCATCTCCACAAGTATGTCACCTGCAATTGATGAATAAACTTTATATTCTCATTTATAAAACAATTCGACTGTTTTCAAAGGACACGAGACCTACCTACCATGAATTACAATATGAAGATTCGAAGTCAAAATTGTAACGTTAGAGTCAACCAGTGACTTCAGAAATGGCATCAATTATTGAGACACTAGAACATTTGACAGCACTGATAAAATTACAACTTAATCTGCTTGGAAATGGTTTCCAAAGAAAAGAGACAGAAATTCAGGTGGGAAGTGAAGGCAGCCCCTGTGTCTGTGATGAATACTGGGTTATACCCCAGCTCTACCTGTGGTCCAACCACTCTGCATTGGACAGACCAACTCAAGAAACAGAAGAATGCCCCAATTTCTCATCCAGTGTAAAAGCCACATCTGTTAGGACATCATAATATAAAATGTTAACATAAATTAATTTATGCTTTTCAAATTAATTGAAAGGATTCTCCAGTTATCCTGAGAATGTAAGTAATATTTTTCACTTTTAGCATATGTGTGTACACACGTGCTGGCGCGTACACAAACACAAACATGACAACTTGCACAGGCACAGGACAACTTGCAGGAATAGGTTCTCTTTTCCTGCTAAAAGGATTCTGGGAAGGGGAGGTTAACAGATCAGCAGCAGGAGCCTTTACCAGCTGAGCCACCTTGCCAGGCCTAAGAATGTAACAATTAAAAACTAAAAGCTGCAATCTCTTTTTGAATTGAGGACTTCCTTCTCTGTGCAGGAGCCCTGTAGGTTCTGATTATATGAATTCTAAGTCATTCCTTTACAGCATTTCTTATCAAGTAAAAACATGTTTCACTTTGTTGTGAGACAAGGTCTCATGTAGCTAGACTGGCCATGAACTATCAATCGGAAGATGATCCTGAACTCTTGATCTTCCTGCCTCCAGTTCCTGAGTAATAGGATTAAAGCTGTGCCACCACCCAATTTATGAAGAGTTGGGGACCAAACCTGAGGCTTGTGCATGCTAGGCAAACAGTCCACCAACTAAGCTATATAACCTATATATAGTTTTATCTTGCCTAAGTCCCTAGTCCTAAAGTTGTCTGTACACAGAAGAACACGAAGCCAGCTCTTTCTATCTACCTTTACATGGGCTCCAGAGGTTGATCCCAGGTCATCCGCCGCAATACCAAGCACTCCCCATCTGCTATGCCCCCTCACAGGAACTGGCTTGAGTCTGCTGTTTTGTTTTCTGCTCGAAGGAGCCAAACACCTCCAAATTAATCTCAATTCATCCTCTAAGGAGCTAGTGAACTTGGGTGCATCACTGGACGGTCATTTAATCTGCCAGATACTTCATTTTCTCACTTTAAAATGTGTTCATTGGCCAGTTAATCCCAGTGTTCAGGAAGCAGAGGCAGGCAGATCTCCATGAATTCAAGGCCAATCTGGTTTATATATCAAGTTCCAGGCCAGCCAGGGATACATAGGAAAATCTGTCTCAAAAACAAAACAAACAAAACAAGAATATCCGATCAGAATAGTGACTTCAGTGGCTTTCCTCTGCTGATGGTCTGAGCTGTTATGAGAGGGCTTGAGGACACTATCTGTCTGGTTCAGTGTGCACAGACTACTCCACTGCACCCTGAGTGTAATAGACCAGCACTCTATTGCTAATACGTGCCTTCTTTTCTTCAGGTCTCTGCACTGAAACTACAGTGTTGACGGTTCTGACAAACTATCAAACATAAGAAAATACACAGTTAAGTAACTTCACCATACATGAGTTAGTTTGTACTCATATCCTACTACTGGGGCTGTCATTATTAATCTATTACAATACAGTGATGTTATTTTAGATAAAATATTTTATATCTAAGGAAACGAAGAACTAAGGCTATGCATGCATATGTGGGCAGCTGTAATAATAACAATGCTCCATAAATAAGGAAGGAGAGGGCAGATCTTCAAGGACATACTGTTCTATATAGAAATAGTCAAGGAATTCACATGCTTTCACTCAAGTCCCTTCACGTTCCCAGTCATTCTCAAACTTGTAGCACAAGGCACAAAGCATCTCTGTAATTGTTACAAGATTAATCTGATGCAGACAAGGTGCAGGACAAACGATTGTGCAACTTGGCCACCTAAGCCACCTCCCATGATGTAAAGCATGAGTGTTCTCCAATCATGTTGTTTAGCCTCCGCTTCAAAGGAGATTCATTCAGATAGACTCCAAACACACTTCACACTCTGACACAAAGAATTATCCAGTTGAAGTTGACACAGCACATGTGAAGGCCAAGAGCAGAAGCTTGCCAAAAGGAACAGTAAACACTTGTTTTCTCTCTGTCTTTCTATGTAGCCTTTATCTGTCTCTGCTTCAAACCATCTGTGAACACTTTAAGTACCTCTGGAAACCTCACAGAGATCTATAAACACACCAGGTATGTTATTCTCACCAGCAGTCCTTGGAACCCTGAAGAAAATAAGGGGCTTTATCAGCACAGATGTCTGTGAAAATAATGACTCAACTTAAAAAGGAACCCAAGCTAGAGATACCATGACCCAAAGACACAAAATTAGTTAGAATAATGACATATATGTCTATGTATCTCTCATACATTACCTCCCTCCCCAGGCAAAAAAGGATCAAGAGGTCAGGTCAAAACGTCAGCTTTTGATGAATAGTCCTATCGCTGGGACTGAGGAAAGCCACTGTGCCAAAAGAAGGGTTTCATTTTGCTTTTCAGTAAGAAGCAAGGAAAGCAGACTGTTAGAAGTAAGCAAACTAAATATGCGCTATGGGTTAGTGCAGGAAGGAACTGGCCCTTGGGAGCTCTTATAAGTGTATTTGAAAGATGACAACATTACCTCATAAGTCGTGTTTTCTAAAGATATTTTTAAAAGTTAGAACCTGCCTAGATGTGGTGACACACTTTTCCTCAGCACTCAGGAGGTAGAGACAGGCAGGTTTCTGTGAATTCAAGGCCAGTCTAGTCTACACAGTGAGACCTTGTCTCAAAATAAAACCCTTGGATATATAATACATGTCTCCGTGAAAAAGTTCAAACAGCAGTAATTACAGTGTTAAATGAGGAATATTTTGTGAAATTTTATATATATTTTAAAGCAGCAGCCCCATTAAATAACTAAGATGTGCAATAAAGAAAAACTGAACTGACCTGAAAGAAAACCCAGACCTGCTGGGTTAGTGAGGCAAAATCTACTACTGTATATTAATAAGACACTAATGAAATAAAATCTGTCTAGTACATACCAAACTTTAAATCAAAGAAGTTGCATAGTTCTGTTCTTTTCAAACATAATAATATAAGTCACTAAAATAGTTTTAAATTACAGTTCAACACTATCTTCTATTTTCATTTTCCATTTTATAATCCAGGAAACAAATTTTTTTCCTGAACTCATAAAACTGCCAGATTAAAGAATTACTAACCCAAATCAAATAGCTTTCTTAATGAAAGGGAAACGGAGAGACAGATGATCCCGAGCCTCCACTCTACTTGCAAAAGCCACCAAAAGTCCACCATTACGACCATGTCACTTCCTCAAGCCAAACTTTCAGAGTTAAGATGAAGGCGAAAAGTCTCATCAGGGCTTTCGGGCAGTGGGCAGTGCAGGCAGGTTTACCACAGGCTTCCTGCACAAGCTCCTGCTGACATCACCCAGGCCATTGTCCAGGCTGCCCCGGTCCATTCACAGAAAACAGGCTGGGAGTCTGTGACACTTCAGTCCCTTATGCTGAGACCACACAACTGTCAGTGACCGATTTCTTGTGAGACATTTATCTAAATAGCACTCAGAATGCTAAGACTGTTGAATTGAAGGACACAAAATCCTCAAATTAGTCAATTCAACTTATTTTAAGAAGTAGTTGAGATAAGCAATTCTGTAGACTCTGGTACTGGCCAGCAGCCTGCTCAGAAGCATGCTGCTATGAGACTTCAACCTGTACTCAGCATTTAAACACATTCACCTCCCACTTGGGAACAACCACACATTCACTCAGTGCTGTCCACTTCCTGCCTTCCCCCTTCTGTACACCCCTACCATGAGAATGGAGACGTATAGCTATGATTAGGCCAAAAAAAAAAAATTACATGTCTACATGTGCACTGATTCCAGACACCCATGCACCACTCAAAAAAATGAGTAAACAGCTAACAACCCCAGACAACCTACTCTCTTGAACTTAGCTGGAAAAACACACTTTCAAGGCTTCCTATTAATAACCCTGTGGTTTCCTCAGAGTAGAGGGTCTCAAGATGGTGGCAGGAACTGAAATGGAGGCAGTTATATCTAAGAATCATAACGAATCGCAAACATCACAGTCCTATGGAAAACTGTAGGAAGAAACGCTTGATTTCTCCTTCAAGTTAGGTGTTGAAGCAGCTCAAGTTAGCATGAATGGACTTCAGCCTCAAATGTAAACAAGGAGGTGTTCAATAGGAGAAGCCTTGTTGAAACGGTTTTATCTTTGTGGCGTCTAGAAAGGTCAGCTGACCTCCTGCTGGGAAACCGTGTATCTGGCATGTTCCTTCCAAGGGGAAAGGGAACAACAGTATAGCTAATAATCCTAACTGAGCCAGGTATGGGAGCTCACTCCTATAATCTCAGCTGTAGAGAGGATGAGACAGGAGCAGTGCTAACCTGAGGCCATCCTGGGCTGTATAGTGAGTTTCAGGACAGCCTGGGGTACTGTCCTAAAAAAAAAACAAAAAAAGGAGGAATTTCCCTGAAAAAGCAAGCAAGCAAGCAAGCAAGCATCCTACTCACTGGCCCAAATCATAGGTCAAGGTGTGGGAAACTGCATGGCTGCCATGTTAGGAGTTCCCACAGGTTTTCCTTGGAGCCAAGAACATCCTGACAAGGACACATACTCATGTGGACTGAAACTTACAGACCACAAAGGCAGGAAAGGTGAGGAAGGAGCCTTTTAGTCAGCCACCTGCACCCACTCCAAGACAGAACAGCTCCAGCTCGCCTCTGGGAAGAACCGCAAGGCATGTTCCTCGGATGTCCAAGTCCAACCCCCAAATGCACACAGCACATGCACATGCTGCCCCCCTTTATTTATCTAAAGCACACCAGCTCCACCAACAAAAGCCATGGTTACAAAATACCAGTTTAAAAAGCTGTCCTCACCGTTAAAGTATCTCTAAAGTGAAATTAAGTTTTCTTCTACTCCAAAAAACAACTACCTTACACACTCTTAATGAGATTGGGGGCTGGTGAGATGGCTCAGAAGCTTAAGGCACTTGCCATCAAGACTGGTGACCTGAGTTCATTCCCAGGACCTGAGTACTGGCTCCCAAAAGCTGTCCTCTGACCTCCACACACATATGTATGTACAGACATACAGATACATGCAAATAAATGTAATTTAAAAAAAAATTAAAAATGCGTTTTAAAATTCTGTTACTCTAAAATTTATCTTTCCCAAATTTAAATTCACCATCAACACCAGGCTTTTCCATATTTTTGGCATATTTTTATCAATGTACTCTGTATATCCACACCTTTCTACTCTATCCACATGGAAATGTCGAGCCCCCACATTGCCCTTCCTACCCCACCCCAAGTAGCAAACGACAGCTTAAGAAGCAGGTGGCCTCAGAGGCACGCGCGCTCGCTCGCTCGGCAAGCTCGATGAGCACACAGTGGTGGGCAGGTGCCTTAACTCATGTAGTGATCAAGACTTTGACTGGTCTGAACAGAGAATTCCGAAATTGCTCTTCTCCCCTTAGTAACAGAATCAGGGACTAGAGATGCAGCCGAGTACTGGACGCAGGCTGAGCACCATACAGTGACAACACGGAAAGCAGCCTGTCACAGTTCCCAACTGACTGTGTCAACACCATCAGAAGTAACAATTTCAGTAACTTCAAAAGGACAGAAGTGTGGCTCTGGGGCATGTGTCGACCATGTTCAAGACCCTGGCTTCCATGCTCAGCACAACAAAAAAACAAAACTGAACACTTCAACCCCCCAGTGAGCCTGTGCTGTGAGGTATACTGTCCCTTCCGCACGATCCACAGGAAGGTCCGTTCTGTGAGGTTAAACTCCTCCAAATGCTCAAGTTGAAAACACTTCTTCCTCTCTAGGCTGCAGTGCTGTCCACGCTAGCAGCTGAAGAGACCATACCCTAACAGCAGTGACACACTTAGACATGACCAGCAACTGCCCATCTTTACGTGACTACACAACTCTGTACAGTCAGTGTCTAACACAAATGGACAAAGAGGGGATTCCAAACCAGCACTCGTGTGGAATTCACCTTCTGGTGCGCCACATCCAATATGGCTACATTTTGTTTTATGCTTAGGTATGCTTAGTGTAATTTTTGTATTCGGCGTTTAGTACACAGGAGTGCCCTGGCATCGTGGAGCATGCCTTATGCTCTACTGTACAGTGGAGAAATTCTCTCCAAGCGTGAGTACTAAAGCACTAGGCTACCCCAAGTATGTGTGAACAATCCTTACTCTGCCCACACTTAACAACGATCTTTCCACCTCAAGTCTTCCAGCACAAAGAAAACCAACTTGTAAATAAACCCACCATCCATATAAACAAAAAGTGGACTCAACTTTCCAGAGCAAAGGGAAGATGACATTTCAGGGCTGTACTGTCAGGCAGACTTATCTAGCTCTCAGTGTTTAAGCGCCAATGCTAAGTAAGCTTTATTAGCTGACTTTAAAGATGCTTAAAGTCTGAGACTAGACTGGAAATAATGTGCTTGCCATAGATTAAAAATCACATTTGGTCTGCTAAAAAAACTTTGCCTTTTAAATTCAAACTAAGGAATTCTCGAGCTCATACATTCAGATATGGAATTTTCATTTACATTCATAAATACAATCTCTTCTGAGAGTTTAAGAAAGTACAATTAATCATGTTTTCCAAAAATCTAAGGTATATTAGACTTGTTGTCAAGAACATTTTGTTCAGATTATCATACAATTAAGACCCACAGTGTCTTTATACTATATGAGCTATTCAGCCTTGAAAATGAACTAAGTGGGGGGACCTAAGCTTGTCTAAGTATGTACTACACCAGCTCACTTCTTAATTAATTCAATAAAACCTCCCTAAGATATAAATCATCACATGTTCCTTAAGGGGGACTCATCCACTTATGTACAGACTGCAGGACAACATTTGACTTTCTCTAGCACAGTTTAATCCCCAATGAAAGCAGAGTATGCAGAGCAAAGCCAAGTCAGTTTCAGTAACATCTGCAACTCTATTTGAAATTAAGTCTCCCAAAGACATGCTACCTGGAAACAAACACAAGGGAGCTTCAACCAAAGGAGTTACCTTTGGGGCCAGAAAGAAGTTGACCCTACAGGAGCAAAGCCTTCCATCCATGCCAAACAGCTGTAGGACTGCAGCTCGGGGCATTGGAAGTGCACTACCCCATCCCTTGTTGAGGAGCTCTGCAATTTCAAAATCAGTTTTCCGCTAACCACCCTGAGAGCCTTTAACCAGTGTTTCAGTCATGTCAACCATCAACTAAGAAATCCCTTAACCAGTGTTCTTCCACTTACATTATTAAAAGGAACACAGTTCACTACAATGCAGCGATTCTGCTTCAGAACACACCTACAGAACAGGTGCGCTGCCTGGGTGCTTTGGAAAGACACTGTAGAGCACTGAGCAGACAATTCTGATCTGTGAGTGGTGTGAGCGCAGAGAGCAGTGCATGCTTGTGTGTTGGCTTGTTTAATTGAACCCCAAGCCCTCGTCCCTTTGTTGAAAGGCAACCATTTTATCTTATGTTTTTTAATAGCAAGAACTGAATCTTCAAGAAGACTAATATCTAATCTGCCCTCCAAGCCAAGCAGTGAGACAAATTCACCACCTCTGGAGGCTGAACGCCCATCGACAACAGGAATCAAATACTATCCCGATCAATCTGAAAAATGATTGCGTATACAGAGATGGTCCATCAGGTTTAACCTGTAAGCTTGTCAGTGAGCATTGGTCAATGTGTTGGAGATAACTGCCATTTACTAATGGGACAGGTAAATGCTCACACTCACCTGGGGTTTTATTTCCCTTGGTCCTGAAATGGCAAGCAGCTCCCCCACTACATGTTTTAAGGTAAATGTTCTAAAGAATTTTGGTCACTATATCTCATATATTTTAAAAATTATGTATACATTATATTACATAGACATAAAAATTACCACTGAGCTACATCTCCAGCTATTGTGAGTACTTGCATACATTTTTGTTTGTACGTGTGTTTGTACACTCACATGTATTTCTTTTGTGTGCTTGGGATTTTTTTATTTTTATTTTTATTTTTTTGGGACAGAGTCAAGTACAGAGACCAGCCTTGACCTCATGCAGCTAAAGATGGCTTTGAACTCCAGATCCTTCCTCTGCTTCTAGTCCCCACACCTCCTCATACTTCTCCACTCCCAGAAGAGTGCTGATGTTATAGACACGTGCCACCACGCCCAACTGTTTTGCTCCACTTTGTAGGAAAGGCAGTTTACCCAGTGAAGCACAGATGCACCTATAATCTAAAATGTCTAAGGGAGACCGAACGCCAGTTCCTAACATACCATAGATGCAGCCCATGTCCCGACTCCCAAGAAAGTCTGAAATAAAAGCCCCAGAGTAAGACTTTTCTCATTAATGCAGTCATTAATTCTCAAGTAGGCCATCATGCTTCACGGTGTGAAATAAAGGGTATAGGTTAAAACTTAGGACTAGTTAATAAAATGTAAGTAATGTTTGATTTTCAAATTCACTTAAGCCCTCAAATATGAATATAATTTTCATATATTACACTTATTGCCACAAATATGAGAATCACCAGGGCTGTTTAGGTAGAAATGGAGCTCCATAGTTAAGATCACAATACGTCCTTGGACAAGTCACTTAACTTGTGGAGAGTCCTTATCTGCTAAACCAAATATAAGCAGAAGGAAGCTGTAGATGCCTGGAGAGAGTGTTACAGAGCTGTTGACAGACTCACCAGAAGGAGGTGTGAATCAGAAGGAGTTGCACAACACCTACTGTTTTATTTAATGAAAAGTGACACTAAAGGCCATACTTGGTTCTTCTCATGAGAGGAAAAATAACCCTCACAGGAGCAGAGGCAGAAACTGCATGTGGACAGAGCAAAAGCAAACAAGGGTCTTCAAGAAGGCTCAGCAGCTAAGGGGTTTGCTGCTAATCCTGATGAGCAGAGTGGGAGTCCTGGGGCCTCCTGATGGGAGCAAGAACCGACTCCTGCAGGCTATCTGTGGATTCCCACACACATCCACTGCAGCACATGCGCACCCACACAGTAAATAAGTAAGTGTAGTAACAATGAAGTAAAACAAGAGACAAGAACCCAACAAAAACAACTAATATCTCCAACACTTAGAGAAAGGTGCCATGGGCCTGAGGAAACAGGCATCAACTTATACTGTCACATCAACAGTCACTGACGACGAGTGCCAACATTAACACACAAGTCAGGAAAGTGAACAACTTCCCAAGCTGGGAACAGAAAGTGAAGTAGTCTAAATCCAGTGACAGATAGTAGGAAAGATTTAACTTTTCTACTGATTTTCAGAGGTCAAATTTTGATATCACAAAACACACCCAAGATGTTAAGATGATTAAGAAGATACCGCCCATTCAAGGTGTGTATACTTCATCCTAAGAACCACAGAGCACTGTCAGAGTAAGTGGGACTCAGAGGCCTTATCCTTGGGATTTTACCCTGGTCAACCACCTTTGAATAAACATGTTAACTCTTCATAACATGTAAGAGCCTTATGCACACTGTATGGATTATTTTCATTTCTACTTTGTACTTACAGATGCGCAATTTGAAGACTCTGAATCTAAGTGCACTTTAGGTATGCACACTCAATTATTTAGCAGGCTTCATTCAGCTTTAACTATGAAGCAGTCAGTGTCTAAGGACTAAGGATGCTACTCCAAACGACCAGTCCCAATGTTAAGGAAGTTTAAGTTCTCAGAGGGGAAGTTACAGATGAGAAAGTAAGGGGTGTGTCAAGGGTTAATAAATACCACCAGCACACACTATGGAAGTAAGGAGAGTCAATGGCAGAAAAAGGCTAAGCGCAGCATTTCACCGCACCTACCCACTAAGACTGAGGTTTGCTGCCAAAAGCTATAGCAATTCTTCTTTGCTTCGATATTATGGCAGTTTAATAACAAGTAAACAATATTACCACTCAAGTATTTTACATATAAAAATAAGCAAAAACATTCTTTCCAGGCTCTAAAGTTAAAATGTAATGAATTAACTCATCAGTTTGTCTAGCAAGCACACTTAAGACTCTTTCCAACTGGAAACTGAGCACCAATAAACACACATGGTGTTTCACCTTCAAATGCTATTTCAACA
This sequence comes from Peromyscus melanophrys, assembly GCA_902168415.1. Lineage (NCBI taxonomy): Eukaryota > Metazoa > Chordata > Mammalia > Rodentia > Cricetidae > Peromyscus > Peromyscus melanophrys. The sequence goes on along the minus strand of CABHPR010149400.1, from coordinate 2,604 downwards.
CATTCATAAAGAACTTTCACAGCAAAAACGTGCAGGAAAATAGCTAAGTTTTATTCTCTTTTTATTTATATTCATCTTATTTACTTATTACTTTTCAAATGTATCAGATAATTTTAAATACTTAACCTTACTAATAATCAACATATTACAGCGTAAAAGATTCAAGCATCAACTCACCTGTGCCTGTACACAGTGCAGAAGATCTGTTCATCTGAAGCCAAATCCAAGAAGAATCTGCAATATGAACAAACAAACAATCATTAGTGAAGACACAGAATCTTGCTGGGCTCTTCAGAGCAGGTAAAACTTTTACAATCAATACATAGCTAATACTTGTTCATGCTCCCAGTGCACAAGTAACATTCACTAGAGATAGTCCTACCCTGAACTGCACAGGAAGCCAGCGGCAGAGTGATGTGGCATCCCTTCTCCGTGGACAGCACAGTACAAATGTCCAGGGAACATTTCACTGTGAATGACGGGGCACCTACAAGATTCTGAGTTCTCACAGCTGCATTTCAACTGCTAGCCAATGGCCAGCTCTCCCCACCAGATGGTCATAGCAGAGGTAGCCCCAGCTACCCATTGCCACTCTGTAGTTCTAGGACCAGCACACGGCCTGCACACTGTAACATACTGCAGTACATTTTTCTGAGTAAACAAATAAAATTTACATAATAACTAATGTGCCATGCTTAGAGTTTGCCAATACAGAATCTTTGAAAGGTTTAAAATCACTAAAATTAAACAACAAAAATCTATGTGGTAAGTGTTTAAAAGCATAAAATGATGGATCAATTTGCTATCTGAAGAAGTCTACTGGAGGACAGAGTATACTGTGTGACAGTCATCATTAATTTGCTAGCGAGGAATACACAAGCAAAGGGAGAGACGCACACTGCTAACAAGGCAGCCCTCAAGCTTCCTCGGGGTCTATCTCAGAGAACAAAGGCCTTAATGCAGGGCGGCGGGCGCCTTCACTTTGATCCTGCCGCCTCACCACACAAGTGTGTTTCCAGATGCACACTGAGAAACACAAGACAGGAGATGCATGCTTATGTTTTTTTTTTTTTTTTTTTTTTTTTTTTTTTTTTTTTTTGGTTTTTTGAGACAGGGTTTCTCTGTGTAGCTTTGCGCCTTTCCTGGAGCTCACTTGGTAGCCCAGGCTGGCCTTGAACTCACAGAGATCCGCCTGGCTCTGCCTCCCGAGTGCTGGGATTAAAGGCGTGCGCCACCACCGCCCGGCATGCTTATGTTATTTTTATATGTTAATGTTTATCTAGATTAATTGTGCATTTTATGGATGCGAGGAAAAAAACGAGTGCTCGTTACTGGTAACAGTACTGAAATTGTGGCCTTTTGGACGAGCATTAATGATGCTTCAATGAAGGCTTTTATAACTGAGCCATGAGGGTTTCTTTTCCTTCACGTGATATCAATCTGTAATAACTCACACTTTGGATCGGTTACCAAACTTAAAACAGTATTAATTCTTTTAAAGCTTTTTACTTTTTAGAATAGAAAACAGGAAGAGGAAGAAGTTAGTACCAAATTAACATGCAAGTTACTATTTTTTCTAGGACACTGGAAACATTTGACTTCATAATCTACAAGGTCTATAGAGGAGGGACACTGACAAAGATGCATTTTCATTTTCAGCAGGATGTAGTTTTGAAATTCTATGTGATAAAATGCAACATGGTTATCAGAAACAATTCAATAAAAATAACAGAAAATTTATATGCACCTAAGTTATCACAGTAAAATGAATGGGTTCTGCTCAAGTGGCAGTCAGTGCCAATAAGCAATAAACCGCCATGGAGGAGTCCTCCATCCTTTTAGCAAGACACAGGTAGATTTTAAACTACTCATTATGCTAGCCTATGCATGCCACTCATAACACCATACCAACCACTGCTCAAGGACATCACACATGCAACAACTATGAGCTAAAGCTTGTGGTACTGATAGGGCACTATGTGCTTGCTCTATATTATTCAGTAAGCTTTATTAAGATATTAAAACAGCACAAGACAACTATCAATCACTCGAGTTAAAGAAAGATGTATAAGAGACCAATACATTTCCAGATATCCACAGTATACGATTTCTTAGTGTAAGTTCTAAACAGAAAATTAATAAACTATAAACACAGAGTTACAAACTAACGTTTAAGTTTATATACTCCTTAAAATAACACCACTTAAAGTAACAGCACATGGCATGGCATAAAAGTTCTGTACTAAGAAATCATCTTGGGTTGGGGATTTAGCTCAGTGGTAGAGCGCTTGCCTATCAAGCGCAAGGCCCTGGGTTCGACCCTCAGCTCCAAAAAAAAAAAAGAGAGAGAGAAATCATCTCACTCCTCCTCCCTTAGTCTTCCTGGTTCTGAAGTCCCCCTTTCGGGTGTTTTACAAAAAAAGGGAGGAAGAAGGAGACTGGTCTGGGATTGGCAGAGTGACAAGATCAGAGGCTGGCAAGAAGGGCAGTACTATGGGTTCTCTCTCAAGCAGCACTACATTTCCAGGCGCGGCCGAGGAAGGTCCACAAAGGCAGTCCAGGGTTAGTTAGCTTCCCTGCACAGACTAGGTCTCCAATTCTGAC
>CABHPR010149399.1:0-25620 GCA_902168415.1 Peromyscus melanophrys | reverse complement strand
TGTTTTTCTCTGCTGAGTAGTATTCCATTGTGTATATGTACCATATTTTATTTATCCATTCTTCAGTTGAAGGGCATCTAGGTTGTTTCCAGGTTCTGGCTATTACAAACAATGCTGCTATGAACATAGCTGAGCAAGTGCCCTTGTGGTACGATTGAGCATTCCTTGGGTATATGCCCAAGAGTGGTATAGCTGGGTCTTGGGGGAGATTGATTCCCAATTTTCTGAGAAAGCGCCATATTGATTTCCAAAGTGCTTGTACAAGCTTGCATTCCCACCAGCAGTGGAAGAGAGTTCCCCTAGCTCCACATCCTCTCCAGCATAAGGTGTCTTCAGTGTTTTTGATCTTAGCCATTCTGACAGGCATAAGGTGGTATCTCAGAGTCATTTTGATTTGCATTTCCCTTATGATTGGGATGTTGAGCAATTCCTTAAATGTCTTTCAGCCATTTGAGCTTCCTCTGTTGAGAATTTTCTGTTTAGTTCTATAGCCCATTTCTTAATTGGACTGTTGGGCGTTTTGATGTCTAATTTCTTGAGTTCGTTATATATTTTGGATATCAGCCCTCTGTCAGATGTGGGGTTGGTGAAGACCTTTCTTCTGCTTCTTCTATGTTGTGATGTTGAGGTCTTGCTGTTGTAGAACCACTGGGTTCTGGTGGTGCCATATTACTCTTTATGTTGTTGTATGTATTTTTGCACAGGCGTCTACCCATCTCTTCCTCCAATAGGTGAAAGAGGTGCCTGTGTCTGAGTGAGCTGCTCTTGGTCTAATCTGTGCTTGCCATGTCTGTGTCTCAGGGGGCCACTCTGGGTTCAATTGTAGCTATTGGTCCCATCAGAGCTGGTAGATTCTGTGTCTCAGGAAGCCACTGGGCTCACAGGGTGATGTGAGGTTTTGGAGTTGAGTGTGGGTCTTTTAGATTGCAGGGTCTGATGGGGATTTTGGGTGGTGGAGTCTGCTCACAGGAGTCTTTCCTGCTAGCTGGCAACTGGGGTAGTGATGATTGGGAGTTACTGAGCATGGGTTGTATACCAGAGCCTAGGTCCTAGAGGCAGGACTCTCTGACAAACAGGATCTTAAGGGATAAAAAAATAAAATAAAACAAAATCAAACATAAGGAAATAGGATAAAATAAATAAATAAAAGGAAAGAACTCAAGAAAAGATACAAGAATTAGATATAGACAAAGAGAGCGACTGATTCGCACACTCAGGAATCTCATAAAAACACAAAACTGGAAGGTGTAGCATATTCACAAATGACCTGTGGTTGAAAATAGGAGAATTTTTTTAAAAACAAAGGAAAGTAAAAATAAAAACTAAAAATAAATAAAAGAAAAACATTCCTGATGTGACATTATGAGACATATGACTCTAGTTTGTGTCAAGTTGACAAAATCTATCCAGCACAACAGTATAGTAAAGATTCCTTTGATCCTTCGGACATATATTTGTGTTTATTTTATAGTTTAAAATTTTATGTGTATGTCTGCATGCAGGTTTGTGTACCTGTGACCACAGGTGCCCACAGAAAGCAAAAGAGAGCATCTGATACTGATACCCTGGAGTTGGGTTATGGGTGATTATGAGTAGCCAAACATGAGTACTACAAACTAAACTCCAGACATTTAGAAAAGGAGGAAGTGCTCTTAACCATGGAGCTGTCTTCCTAACCCTGGATCTTCAGTCTGTCCACTCTATGACCTTGTTCTCTGAAAAAGCAAGTTTCTTAGAAACCCTTTACATAATCTAAATTCAGAAGACATCAAAACCATATAAATGACCATTGTTAAGATACATAAATGTTGACTATCTGTCTTAAGAAGCCCACACTGATATCTTAGATAAGTACTCCTCATTTCCTAAGCATATTATGTATATATTAAAACTGTTTGTCAATGAACTCCAACTTTGCCTCATACTGACTTACCCTGAAAACAAAGTCAAGAATCCCAGCTTCATCTGACCTGAAGGCCCTGACTAGAATTCCTCAGGCTGCTGCAGGTGGCAAATAAAACTGTGTCACCCACTGCTGTTGATAGCCTGAAATTATTCTATATCCTTTATCTTAGCTTTCTCTCTCTCTCTTCCTCCTTTCTGTCTCTCTCATCCCTTTCATCAACATGCCATCATAACTAAATATTCTCCCTAATTTCAGAGCCACAATTTAGAGGAAATGTTGAGTTGTCTTGGCTCTGATTAAAGCAGAAATGTGACAAGTTTGTGGGTTTTTTTTTTTAACACTTCCCTCTTTTACAGAAAGAAAGTACTATCTAGTTATCATCTAGATAACTTGAGTTCTTGCTTCTTTATCTTCACTGTGCCTCTGGTTCTTTACTTTGGCTCAGACTTTCTGATTGATTCTGATTCTTAATTTATTTCATCTTCTTCAAGGCTAGAAATAAGAAGGAGTCATTGCCCTAAACCTACACTCAGTAGAAAGAGCAAAATCTTGCAAGACAGACTTTGTAAGATGGACCACTATTCTTCAAATGGGGACAATTTCCACAAGTATGGGGAAGCACCCTGCTGTAATCATCTCCTGAAAGCCACCTTGCATCTCAATAAGGACCTTTTGGAACTACCTTGTAGTACTATAGCTATGATAACAATGGGTGGGACCGTATCTTGACTATGATTCCATAATTATGCACACCTCATGGCCCTTGCCCTAATTCTTCCTTTGTTTAAACATAAAATTCATGAAAGTATTCAATGATGGACTTGACCATCATTGAACCCCTTTATGTCCCTTTTCTCATGTGGCCATATTGAGCAAATCTCTCTCTGCTTTGACCAAGAAATGGGGTTTATTTTTCTCATTTCTATCTGTACTGTTTCATTTCTAACTATCAGCATCTTATACCCCAACTACTCCAGACTTAGATCCTAGCAGGCAAGTGTGCCTGTCCTGTTTTTTTTTTTTCAAAATTTATTCTACCTGAAGAAGCCAGAACACCTTTTTCAAGAAATAATAAGCCTGAGTGTCAATGTTTCAAAGCAACCCCTTCTTCAAGGTAAGTGGACATGCTTAAACTCCTTTAAACATGTTTCTTATTCTTTAGAAAAACAGAAACAAAAACTGATCTTTCACACATGAGACCTTCTGAGCCAATCTTGTCCCACCTATGTTATTATTACTTCTTACCAAGCTCCCCTATACTCTCTGTACCATGGATATTTATCTTCTTTTACTTCTCTTAGCTATGCCATGGTTTTTCCTATACCAGATCTCTCCTCTCTCCTCTACCTGCACTGTTCACCACAGAACCTCACTCTTTTGCTACTTGTTGCAATATCTTTACTCTCTGATGCCTCATTAACTTATACATACTTGCTAAATTTTAAGGTACATGTTATTACCAGAGAAAACTTAAGTTGGAATCTCTGTCCTCTGTGCTCATGCAGAATACTTTTTATTTATAAATGCAGCAAGTTGATATTTCTTTACATGCATGTTTCTTTAGTATCTGTCCCTCATGTTAGACTGTCTGACTCTTGAACACACAATAACTAGTCTAATGCCAGGCTGCACACACATACTTCATAGATGTATTTCTTGAGTAAAAGGACAAATATACATCAGGTTTACATTCCCACTGTGTTACTAATCTCTTTTGAAAATTATTGTTAATAACTTCATTGCTAATCTGGTAGATCTTTAACCTTTATCCCATTTGCTTGCATTTTATTTCATACATGAATATGAACCATAACTATGTATAGGTACATACACCATGGCCAGTGCTCTCAGAAAAAAACAGTTTTTCCTTTCCTTTACAAGCAAATGAATGCTTTCAGCATTTGTGCTCACTCATTCTTGCCTCTTTACTGGGCTAAGTTTGTGTGTTCACTCACTGAATGTGCTGGTCAGTGGGATTCTTTCCTTCATGCTTTTCACTAGTTACTAACATTGTATTCTCTCAAAAGACATCCATTTTAAATACTTCCTAAAATTGCCATGCATGTTTGGATGATTCTCAAATCAACATATGCTGTCCAGAACCTTCCCTAAGCTTGTGATATGTAGTAGCAATGGTCTATGGTATAACTTCCCATTTATAGTTTGAATGCACCATTAACGTATCTGGTGAAACATTAATCTAGCCACTTTATACACTATATACACTTCAGTATTTGAGTATTCTCAATCTCAGGGAGTGACAGCATCATAAGCCAGGTTTTGAAATTAGAAAGTCAGTATTTATGCATGCTTACTCTATTTCCTCATCTAAGACATCAAGTCAGTATCCAAACTATTCTGAATTGATTTGTTGAATTCCTGGTTGACCTCATTCATTTTATTTTTGCTGCATCTTTAGCACTATTACAGTAGCTAGGACAGTCAGTACTCTTTGCGCAGTGCTATATGATTGTCCTCAATGTTCTCCCTGCTTCCACTTTTTCCTTTTTGAATGCATTCTTTTGTAGTTAGAAGCATTTTATGTATCTCTACATTTAATCTTTCTATCCCTCTGTTTGAGGAGGAAAATGTCTTCATTAGTATTTAGATAAAACTGTAGCCCCTGTGTGAAATTTATAAGCATTTTCCTAATGTTTGAGGTACAGCTCTTGTCTCAGATTGGCGTCTGCTTTTTAGTTACCTGACCTTCTATTGAACCTGCTAACATGGCACACATTGTCTTACCTCAAGGCCCTTTTTCATGAGCTTCTGTTTATCTGACTTCAATACCTTCATCTTACTCTCTGCCTAGTTCACTACTCATCTCTCAATTCTAGAGAGATGTTCCTGATACTCATTTGCATCACAGTCTAAGATATATACTATACTTCAATACTCTGATGTTTGCTGTATTTATCTCTATGATCACTTGGTATATTACAGTACAGTTTTATATCTTTACTCTTCTGTCTTTCCTGTCATATTGGAACTTCTATGATGGCAGAAATTATGTCTCCTGATAATTTTTTTATCCTTTATCTCTAGTACCCCATCACGGCCCTAAGAAACAATGGGGATGCACTGTGACTAAATGAATGGTATTTTCTCAATTTGATTCATATTTATATTTCTTGGAATGAAACATTTTGGCTTTGTTTTTTTATCAGATATGAGGACTGGATCCAGGGCCTTGTGCTTGTTAGACAAACAATTCACCACTGAGCTAAATCTCCAATCCAATCAATAGTTTCTCACATGCTACATATTCTATATGCTACATAAGTTGCTACTGAGTGACACATTCATCTCCTCACTTATGAATATGTTTAGAGCCATAAAGGAATGTAGGATGAAACAGATCCATTTTGCATGGTTTTTAAAAATATTCTATCATACTATGTTCAGTGTTTAGATAACATTTAGGGACCAGATTTTTACAGATGCTTTATTATAGAACTATATTCCTATAGATAAACACAATGTTTTCAGGGACATTATTTCCTTGATTTGAAAGGGGTACAAAGTTGTTAGACTGGATGATCTCTGAAATTCCACCTGATGGCTGACTACATGAAATGATTGCTATCTTGATACTTCTCAGAAAGTTATAAACATAACTGAGAATTTCATGATGCAAGTTTTTGTAGCAGAGGATAACAAGCATTTGGTTATGTTAATAAGTGTACTCTATTTAAAAATTATCCCAAGAGTCTAATGCAAATGCACATGTAATGATAAGAGCCTGGTCAAGTGATGATGTGATGGTGTGAGTCTGATTTCTGCACCATAAACCACAGGTGCTGAGAAACAACTTTAATAAAGAGAATGGAGGAGGATACAAATTTAGCAACCCTGTAACTAAATAATGCAAAGATAGCTAAATTGGAGAATGATAAATGATGTCAAAGTGGTAAGAATCAAGAGACCAGGTATTGCTACACAGCTGTGGCTTCTGTTTAAAAATGGCTGGCTGATTCCTAAAGCTGTTGATGCATAGAAAGTGTAAAACTTCTTTCACTGAGGCAATATATCAGCTGCCCAAAACTCCTCCTCATCAGTCAAGCTTGTTGGCCTTTGACTCCACACAATCTTTGTGACATTGTTATCAATGATACTTCAGAAACATCTGCTCCAGAGCTGTCCGTTACTGCCATCGCAGACAGCAAATCTAATGACACTAAAAAAGAAAAAGAAGAAGAAGAATGACAGGAGAGCCATTAATGTGTACTGGTTGTATAGAACAGCACAATACCAATGTCAGGCCTAGCTGAATACATCAGCATTTTAATGTCCAGTAAACTTACCAGCACACAATGGGAAAGACTTCAGCGTTCAAGAAGGAACTATTTACAAAAGGAAGTGAATGAACAACTTAAGGGATCACCTTAGATAAAATGTATGATACTGTCTATGAGTCAAAGGAAGCTTAAGTTGAAGATGATGATAGGATATTTCTGGCACAATATAATATTTTTATATAGCATTCATAGAGTCACAGTTCAGATATAGCACTCTTTTAGTTTTATTTATGTACCATATATTCACTAGTCATTTTTAAAAATATCTAATTCCTACTGTTTGTGGAGATACCACTCATATTAGTTACTTCTCTTGTTTTGGTGAGAAAAGAGCCCACAAAAGCAACCTAAAGAAGGGAGATTTTAGTCCAGCTATTGATTTCAGATAATGTTGGTCCCTCATGGCAGGAAAGGCATGGAAGCATGAAGAGCTTGTGGCCACAGTTGCAGCATTATGCAGCAATGCTCATTACATCTTTGCCAATCAACAAGCAGAGGGCTGAGGCTGGAAGAAGGGATGGGTCACAATCCTCAGGGCCAGCTCCACATTGACCTATTTCCCAGAGGTTTTACAAGCTCCCAAAGCAGTGCACGAGCTAGGGACTAGTGGCTATGGAGGACATTTTAGATCAAAATTATAGCAGAATGCTCCTGGAGCCTGTAAGAGCACAGTTATCTTATAATAAACAAAATGCCTTTAGAAGAACTTCAAGAGATCCCTTACTCTAAGTCTTAACGCTCAAAGCCTCTTCAAAGATTCAAGCAAACTCTTTCCTGTGAATCTCTGTAAAATAATAAATAGAACGTTACATACTTCTATGGTACAATGCCATAGAGTAAACATTCCATTCTAAAAATAGGAGGAATGGAGTACAGCCAGGAAAAATCAGACATAAACAAGATTGCAAACTAGTAGTATGAACATCAAACTCTACATGTTCAATTCATTATCTGGCCTTCCAGAGGATTCACAACCTCCTCAAGCAGGGCAATATGAAAATGTAGGGGAAATTTCACATTCAGTCCATGATGTTCATTAATAAGACAAGTAAAACAATTGTCTTTTGTGAGTTTATAATCTAGTATTGCCAGAAAACTGTGCATAAGTAAGATACAATGTGAGAAGCACCATGAAGAAAGAGAAATCAGAAAACTAATGTTGACCCTGGGAGGAAGGTCATAAATTTCTTTAATAAATTGACATTTGACTTGAGAAAAGGTGAGCTAAGGATAAGAGCAGGGAGCAAATTCTTCTAAGTCATGGGAAATAGCAACTGAATGGCACCAAGGCCAGCATGTGTCCCCAGATCAAGGAGAGGCCAGTGTGTGGCTGAGTCACAGTAAAGCAAAGAAAATGAAACAGGATTTAATGTAACTGCCATAAAATCTCTCTCTTTCTCTACTGAGAATTCATTCTAGCTGAGAATGATATTTATAATATAATATTTCCTAAAATAACATTGTAAAACTATTTCTTCCAGATGCTTCCTGGACAAGAAACATGTCCCTGGGTGCTGTTAGGCTGAAACACTGTTGAAAAGGAGAGTTACTGAATTTAGACAGAAGTTAACTTTGCCATTGGTGAGACTTTGGCTGAGCAAATTTCCAGAGATCATGGTAGCAACTCAACAGTAAGTCTAGTTTCTCTTGTGTCTTTTCCCCCAATCTGAGAATGGTGGCAATAGAAACCAGTAGCACATTGGTGCAAAAAGAACAATTCTTCTTACAGCAAGGGACTGATTTTTGCTTCCCCAAAGCTAGGAGAATCCTGGAGCAGACTTTAAGAGGAGAAGATGAAAGAGTGGGAAAAGAAGGGGGAAAGGTGGGTAGTTTAGAAAGAGGAGGGTGTTCCTATGGCAATCTGAAGACTAGAAACATGTGCTATTCCCTTCCTCGTGTGTGCTGATAGAATCCTAAGACAGTATTAAACCATTCATGTCTTCCCCTGATTCTTTTGTATTTCCACATTCTAATAATGACTAAACAGCTAATCATAACAAAACTCACCTAGTCTTCCTTACTTAGAAAAACAATCCAATGAGCCCTCTAACACATAGATTAAAAAGATTGATTATTAAGTGAGAAAAATAACTTAAAAATATCTGTTATTTAATGTCATATTAGTAAAATTTGTATTCCATTCAAGCATTTTAAGGTTAAGATTTTCTATTCAATGCTCGCTTTTCATTATGACAGATGGTTTCAGAAGTAAGAGCCATTTGGGAAAGCAAACTCGATTCTAACTCACACTAAGTGATATTCTCAGCCCTTCAGAATGCCTGAAACTCACTGGCCCCCACCCCTTCAGATTCTCTTAATACTGCTTCTTGAAAATGGAAAAAACATAACGCCAAGTGCTCATTTTTTTCCAGAAAGAAAATATATCTTCCTCATTTTAACTGCAAATCGTTTTTTGGCGGCCAGAGCATGCTGCATCAGCAATCAAAGAATCAAGAGTGGTAGAAAAACATTTTGTGAAGTACAGAATCAAGGAAAGTGAACACTCAGCAAGCACCTTCTTGTCTTTGTGTGACACAGTTTGCTGGCTTGTTATGCACAAAAAGTGATTCATGTGACTTTCCTAGCCCAGGCATGTTTGTAGCAGTACTGCTGGCATCTCCACATAGGCTATGCTACCTATTTTAGGCAAAGAAAAGAACACATTTACCTTTGAAACGTGCAATAGAAAAGCTATGTGTTTCAGTCCACATCTGTAAAGTTTATTTTGTTCAATAGTGGATTTTATCTCTATTGGATGACTATGGGGCTAGCTGTTTATTAGTCTCAAAACTATGCATGCTGCCATGGGATGTTTATTTCTGATTTTGATTTATTTTCTTTACAAAATAAGAATTTTAATTGCTTTCACTCTGGGCAAAGTTTCAGAACTTGTGGTCATATCAACATGTTCCTTTACACAGCTGGTCAAGAGACAAATGAGAAATGAAGAAGATCCAAGCGAGTCAGCAGTAGATATGGAAATGTTTACTGCAGTGCTTTTGATTTTCTAGTCTGCTAATTTCATGTGATTGTTTCATGTGTTTGACTTATTAAAGCTAGAATCTTGGATGAATAGGAGTGATGTGACCATATTCTTTGGACAATAATTGAAAAATTTCTGGAAAAAATAAATGAAAAAAGTTGTGTGGAGACATAAATTGTGTGGTGAAATAAATCGACATTTGTGCAGTAGTGATTAAACTTCTTGCCGGCACAGTTTAATTGGAAGTTAAATCCATTTGTGTGCTGGCTACTATGAACAGCCACAGTGAAACCTCAGATGTGCGTACACAACTCTCTTTCACACAGCATTTGAATTTAAAATAGATCAAATTGAGCAAACCAATACCTTCTTCAAACTTTGTTCTATTTCAAGGGTTTAATCAGAAGGACACTAAATGATACAAGCAAGAAACTTGTAATCTGACCTTTGGGAGCCTGTTTCATGCCACTGTCCATTAGTTATCAGAACTGTTGCCTTGTAGTTTTGAAGGGGTCTCTGCAGGTGTCATATATGGAACCGAACCCCATGAAGAGATAAGAATGAAAACCCAGTGCAGATTACCTTCATCAACCTGGGTCAGAGTTCAGGGAGTCTAATAACAAGCAGTTTATTCCCAATGTATTTAAGCCTAGTATAGTTTGGAAGAAGTTCGCTGGTGTTATACAATCTTTATTGCACAAGGAAGCATAATTACATTGAAACTCAACTCAAGATACAAGTTATTTTCTCCAAGAAGATGGATTCTAGAGATCGCTAGATATACTAGCTTAAGGGCATAAGGTTTGGCCTGGTCTGGATCACACAGAAAGCATAAAGGTCATTTGGGCTACTAGCCACCTCTGGTCTTGGTTGTGGGAACTTGGGGGAATTCCTATCTATCAATCATTTAGATTACTAGCCACCTTAGATCTTGGTTGTAAGAGCTTGATATGGCCTGACCCAATGAATAACACAGATCACCAGACTGTTAATCACTTCCAATCTTATATGCTTAACATTCCCAGGTTCTCTGGAGATCTGGGGCACAAAGACCTTCATGCTATGCTCCCAACATAGTTTCTGCCAAGTGTTCTGTTACTCCTCAGTTCAGAGCCTTTCAACATGCTATGCTTTCTGCTTAGAACTCTTCTTTTTCTTTCTCCCTCTCACCCTTTCTCCTTCCTTCTCTTCTTCCTTTCAGGTTTTACTCTGCAGAAGAGGCCCTGTTATATACCTTATACTCCTTTAGTATATTGACCAGACTTGTAAGTAGTGTATTTTTCTCATGAGAATCTAGGTGAAATGAAAGCCAGTAACACTTCTCCATTTTATTTTATATTTTAAAGTTTCATTTTGGACCTGGAGAGATGGCTTAGCAGTTAAGAACACTTACTGCTCTCCCAGAGGATCCAAGTTCAGTTCCTAGCACCCATATCAGGTGGCTCACAAATCCCCTGTAACTCCAGCTTCAGAAGTCTCTGGTCTCTGAGAACACTTGTGCTTATATGTACATGCCCACTTGCAGACACAAACACCTAGACATAATTAAAAATAACGTAAAGATTTTACAAAGGATTTCATTTTATTTACATGTATGTGACTGTGTACATGCATTGATGTGCTCCAGGATGCCAGAAGTAGGCAGGGGATTCCCTAAATCTAGAGCTACAGACATTTTTGAGCTAGCGGATTTGAATACTGTGATTCAAACTCTGGTCCTCTGTAAGAACAGTAAGTACTTCCTCTTCACTACTAAGCCATCTTTCTAGCCCCCAGTTCTTTATTTCGTATTGTCATACCCTCTAGTGCTTAGTAAGATGCTAAATATGTGAAGAAACTCATTTACTGTGGGATTATATCACAATAAATCCATCATAAATTGAAAATATCAAAAGTTTAAAATATATTACATATAGCTAACCTACTGAACAGTCATGGCATTGTAAAACCTGTTTTACAGGTACTCAGAACATTTACATTGCGTACAGTTGCACAAAGTCATCTAACTCAAAGTCTATTTTATGATAAAGTGCCCAAAATACTGCATCATATATTGAAATTATACTGACTATGAGAAAGAGGATAGTTGAATGGGTTAGGTTTAACACCATCATTAAGTACAAACATTATAAGGAAAAGCCATGACAAATTGGGAAATAGCTGCATTTGTATTGAGTGAATTATGAGTAAGTAATTAAAGTGAAGTGACATCATGTAAGTTAATTCATATATGGTATTTTCACAGATACTACATTTTATTTAATTGAAATGTCTCAATAGTCTGGCAGGTACAGGGGATCCAAAAGGTATGTTCCTAGTGTATCTGTGTGAAAGGTTTAAGATGGATCTATTATAAGATATTTTCAAGTTTATTCCTCCATACCACTTGTACACATGACAGATGTAGTAACTAAATGAAATATTCCCTTTTTCCCCCTTCACTTTAATATGAAGGATATGTATGCATGAAAGAGCACAAAACATATGAATGGTATTTTTTCAAGGCTTTAGACTGCCTAGATAATACTTTAGATGCGCTGAAACACATAAATTAGTACAATCATGCTAAAATCTGATTTCTACTGAAAATTCCATGTAGCATCCACATATAACTGCAGAGCTATATTTTTAAGAAATTTAAGTGGTATAATTAGACCTTGCACACAAGTGGAAATTTTGTCTTCGCTGATTCCTTCTCCTTTCATGTCAAAAGCCTATTTTCTTTGCCACTCCTATTTCCATCAATGCAGCATTCATCTGCTGCAGTGCTATCTATATATTAACATGCTAACTGATTCTTAAGGAGTGACCTCCTCCAACAGAATTTGTCTTTCAAGTAGAACTCTTGGATAGATGGGCTTTGAATACTAAGAAGTAAAACTAACTGTGAATGATCGACATAAAAGTTGATATTTTCAAGCTAGGAGCTTAGTCTGATAAAACATATTTACAAAACCCCTTGAAATAATAAGAAATCATACAGAAAGTAATATAGCAATTGAAGCAATAACATCAAAGCAGACTCCATTTAGGAAATAATCTGTCATTTGTGTGCCTTTTAAATCCATTTTCCTAGACAATTTTTCTATCTTCAAAAAATATTTAAATTGTAATGTTCACTTTAAAGGCTCATTGTTGATATTAATATTGCATTAAAATGTGTAACACTCCCTGGTTTTCCTCAAATTATCTTTATGTATATGATAAAGAACATACAATTAATTAGAAGCCAATAAGCGCACACATATAGAGATAGGAATAAAATTTCAGTAGATGGAATAACTTCCAGTTGTAACTACTTGAGGATATAAAGTAATACATAGAATATTAGCAATAATGAATTCAATAAAAACAAAACCAAAACAATTCTTTTTAAATGTATTTTTTGGGAGGGAAATGGGAATATTTATGGAGAGGCTCCAATGCATACTGAATGAGACTGCCAGAAATACAAAATTGCCATGGTAGTCAAAAGCAACATGTCCAATATAGTCTTTAGGAAATTTCTGCAATTGAGGAAAATCATGGATATTTATATTGAAGGAACGTAGCTATCGACCACATTATCCCAAAAGTATTCCTTATACACATTGCAGTAAATATTTAATATTTGAACAACTAAAAAGATTTCAAACCTTCCTGTGTAAACTGACAGTTGATGTTCAAGGACATACTAAATGTATCATCAACAGACTTCTCTCTTCAGCAATAGAGACATTAGATGTCAGTAACATTATATTTTCTTAGTGCTAAAGAGCAACTATTGTCCACCAATACTATATTCATTGAATTTAGCACTCAAGAGTGAGAAAAAAATAAAGATGTATTGCTATAAAGATTAACAGAATTGACCACCTACACTACACTTTCTGTAAAAAGTCATTCTTGTTTCATGCCCCTATGGTTATGGTGGTCACATCTTGCCAAGAGCATCATTATCATAGCTCACAGGTTCACAGATGATTGAGAGCACTGGTTACTTTTCTTGCCCAATAGTGTATGTAGAACCTTCCAAAGCTATCTAATAGAGATGAAGCTTCTTGGTAGGTACCAGTGTGACTTCTTCATGTCCCATGATTCAAATATGTGGTGTCTTCAGCAATAGTGTTTTATCATCAAGTTCTGGAGGGTAACCAAACAATAACAATTCTGTAATGTTTGGGGAGAGGAGTACATGGGATCCTAAGGACCAATAGCTTGAAAAGATGTAATCCAACATAATATTACTACACACACACACACACACACACACGCACACACACACTTGATAATAGTCCATTACCATTGACACAGCATTGGCAACAAAGTATAGAGAGTATTTGTTTTAGTTTTCATGTCTACTTTTTAAATGGGATTTTCTTCAGTTTTCCTTCTACTTGTATTGAGCACTGTGTTGAATTGTGCCACATTATTTGCTTTGTGCACCAAATAGAATCCATAAATTCATAAATAAATAACCTACTATGGTTATCCATATTTTAGCTAATTTAGTGTTTTTTTCCTTTAATGACTTTTTGATTCTAAATTTATTAGCAATAGGTTCTCTAAATGTTTCTAATATTGTTTTAATTAACCCTTAATTCCTAAATAACATTTTAATTCAGCAAAGAATATGTAGTTGAGCTCTTTGTTCCCTCAAACCCAATCCTCAGGGTAACCTTGTCTCCCGTCCATACCTCCTATGGATCTCAGACCACCTCCCACCACTGAGGCCTTCCCTTCGTCTAGCCTCCAACACCAGCAAGTACTCCCAATGAACACACCACCCAAGCAGGCCAGTAAAACAGGCAACACACAAACAATACACTCTCTGAAAATCTACAGAGGAAATAGAAACCAAGTAACAAAACACCCACCCCAACAAAGACAAATCCAGAAATAAGCATTAGATCTATAATAATCTCAAACCCAGATACAGAGACACCAGCATAACAATACAATAACAGCTGGGGCAAAATATCTCCAGTACAGCACAGGCATCCTATCACAGCAGACTCTGAATATTATAACATAGCTGAAGCACAAGAAAAATACCTTAAAACTGCCTTTATGAATATGAGAGGTCCTTAAAGAAGAAATGAATAAATGCCTTAAAGAAATCCAAAAAACATAAACAATGGAAGGAAACAAATAAAACTGTTCAATACCTAAACTGGAAATAGAATCAATAAAGAAAACATAAACTGAGGGAATTCTGGAATTACGAATACAAACAGGAACTACAGAGGCAACCTTCACCAACAGAATACAAGAGATAGAAGGGAGAATCTCAGATATTGAATATATGATAGAAGAAATGGAAACATAAGTAAAAAATGTTAAATCTAATAAATCTCCTGACACAAAGCACCCAGGAAATCTGGGACACTATGAAAAGACCAAACCTAAGAATAATGGGAATAGAAGAAGAAGAAGAAGAAGAAGAAGAAGAAGAGGAGGAGGAGGAGGAGGAGGAGGAGGAGGAGGAGGAGGAGGAGGAGGAGGAAGAAGAAGAAGAAGAAGAAGAAGAAGAAGAAGAAGAAGAAGAAGAAGAAGAAGAAGAAGAAGAAGAATTATTCCAGCTCAAAGGCCCAGAAAATATTTTCAACAAAATCATAGACTATAATTTTCCTAATCTAAAGAAGGAGATGCCTATAAAGGTAGAAGAACCATACAGGACACCAAAGGGGAGATTGAACCAGAAAAGAAAGTCCCCTTGTCACATAGTGAACAAAACACTAAACAGAAAGAAAAAACAAAGAATATTCAAAGCTGCAAGGGAAAAAGATGAATTAACATATGTAGCTAGAGTTTTCCTGCCGGGCCCACAGTCAGGACAAATTTCTCTCACCCGCCAGTCCCACAGCCGCTCAGACCCAACCAAGTAAACACAGAGACTTATATTGTTTACAAACTGTATGGCCGTGGCAGGCTTCTTGTTATCTAGCTCTTCTATCTTAAATTAACCCATTTCTATAAATCTATACCTTGCCACATGGCTTGTGGCTTACCGGCATCTTCACATGCTGTTTTTCATGGTGGCGGCTGGCAGCGTCTCCAGCTCAGCCTTCCACTTCCCAGAATTCTCTCCTCCTTGTCCCGCCTATACTTCTTCCTGCCTGACCACTGGCCAATCAGTGCTTTATTTATTGACCAATAAGCAACATGTTTGACATGCAGACCATCCCACAGCAAACATATAAAGGCAGACCTATCAGAATTATTCCTGACTTCTCAACAGAAAGTCTGAAATCCTGAAGGGCTTAGACAGATGTGCTGCAGATACTAAGAGACCACAGATAATAGCACAAAGTAATATACTCAGCAAAACTTTCAGTCATCATAGGTGGAATAAAGATATTTCATGACCAAGTCAAATTTAGACAATATCTATCTTCAAATCCAGCTCTATAGGAGGTTCTAGAAGGAAAATTCTAACCTAAGGAGGTTAACTACACCCATTAAAACAAAGGAAATACAGAATCTCACACTAGCAAAATAAAAAGAATGGAACTATACACACACCCACACACACACCCACACATAGACACATCAGCACCAGCACCACCACCACAACCATCACCACCACCACCACCACCACCACCACCACCACCAACAACAACAACAACAACAACAACAACAACAACAACATAGTAATAGGAATCAATAGTCATTGGTCATTGATATCTCTCAATATCTATGGTCTAAATTTTCCAATAAAGAGACACAAACTAACAGAATGTATGCAAAAACAGGATCCATCCATCTGTTGAAAAGTAGGGACATAAGAACAAACAAAGAAGAAATCCATAGAATCATAAGGACATAATTTAAAATTTCTTTTCCACCAAATTGGAAAATCAAGAAATGAATAATTTTCTTGATATATACCACTTATCAAAGTTAAATCAAGACCAGATAAACAATTTAAAGAGATTTATAACCCCTAGTGAAATAGGCAGTCAGTAAAAGTCTCAAAACCAAAACCAAACCAAAACAAAACAAAACAAAACAAAACAAAACAAAAACTTCAGCTCAGGGCCAAACAGCAGTTTTAGCATAAAATTCTATCAGACTTTCAAAGAAGAGTTAATGCCAATACTCCTCAAATAATTCCAGAAAAAGAAACAGAAGGAATATTGCTCAAATCATTTTTTGAGGCTTTAGTTACCCTGATGCCCAAACCACACAAAAACTCAACATAGAAAAAGAATTATAGACAAGTTTCCCTAATGAAGACACATGCAAAAATATTGAATAAAATACTCCACCACTTTTTTTATGAAAAAGCTGGAATACACTCTGGAAAAAAGAAAGCATCTTCAACATCCAACTGGATGTCAGTATGTTGAAGAATGCAGAGATCTGTATCTATCACCCTGCATAAAACTCAAGTCCAAATAGATCAAAGACCTCAACATAAAACCAGATACACTGAACCTGATAGAAGAGAAAGTGGGGAATACACTTGAGCTCATTGGCATAGGAGACAACTTCCTGAACAGAACACCAATTACAAAGACACTATGATCAACAATTAATAAATGGTACCTTAAGAAACTGAAAAGCTTCTGTAAGGTAAAGGACACAGTCAATAGGATAAAATGGCAGCCTAAAGAATGGAAAAATATTTTCACCAACTCCACATCTTACAGAAGGCTAGTATTCAAAATATATAAACAACTCAAGAAGCTATGTATCAAAAAGCTAAATAATCCAGTTAAAAATGGCAAACAAATCTAAACAGAGGATTCTCAATAGAGTAATCTCAAATGACTTAAAAAATGGTCAGCAACCTTAGCCATCAATCAAAACTACTTTGAGATTCCATCTTACACCTGTCAGAACAGCTCAGATCAATAACAGAAGTGACAGCTCATGCTGGAGTGGCTAGGAAGCAAGGGGAGCGTTCCTCTATTGCTAGTGGGAGTGTAAACTTGTACAGCCACTTTGGAAATCAGTATGGCAGTTTCCCAGAAAACTAGGAATCAATCTTCCTCAAGACCCAGCTGCTGTGGATATCGCTATATGTCAATAAACACTGAGTGGCCAATAGCCAGACAGGAAGTATAGGTGGGACTAACAGAGAGGAGAATTGAGGAGGAAGGAAGGATAGGGAGACTGGCTGGAGCCGCGGTGAGGAGAAGGAAGATGTAAAGTACCGGTAAGCCACGAGCTACGTGGCAAAGTAGAGATTAATAGAAATGGGCTAAATATAAGAGTAAGAGCTAGACAATGATAGGCCTGAGCTAATGGCCAAGCAGTTTAAATAATGTAAGCGTCTGTGTGTTTATTTTATGAATGGGTTCGGTCAGGGAACCAGGAACTGGCGGGACTTGGGAGCTGGAGACTGGCGGGACTTGGGAGCTGGAGAGAAGCTCTCCAGCAACACCCAGCTATACCACTCTTGGGCATATACCCAAAGGCTGCTCTATCCTACCACAAGGACACTTTGCTCAACTATTTTCATTGCAGTTGTATTTATAATAGCCAGATATTGGAAACAATCTAGATGCACTTCAACTGAAGAGTAGATAAAAAAATGTGGTGTATTCACACAATGGACTCAGTTTTTTTTAATGACATCATGAAATTTGCAGGTAAATGGATGGAACTAGAAAAAAATCATCTGGAGTGATATAACCCAGAAAGACAAACATAGTATTTATTCACTTATAAATAGATATTAGCTGTTAAGTAAATGGTAATCAAGCTATATTCCACAGACCTTGAGACATTAGGTAAAGAGGAAGGCTCTAGAGAGGACACATGGATCTCCCTGGGTAAGAGAAACAGAATAGATATGGGGTAGACTGGGTGGTGGATGGGACAGGAATGGAAGAGATTGCTTTGGAGGATGGATAGAGGGACAATGTACAAGGAGGTATGGCTGGAATTTGGGCACCATTTGGGCAGTGGTGTGGAAATCTGGTGCAGTAGAAATGTTCTGGAATCTATGAGAGTGACCTCAGTAAGGACTTCTAGTAATGGGAGATAAGGAGCCTGAACTGGCCACATTTTATAGCCAGGCAAGGCTTCCAATGGTGAGCTTGGGTTGCATTCAATTGATTTGTTCTTTAAAGAGGTCTCATGGATATCCCCAATCAACCTAGGCTGATGCTCTGACAGAAGGTTTCTCTGTAACAAATGACAGGGTGTCCACGTTGTGGAGGACAAGATCCATACAGTTTATTGTGAACATAGAGAATTCGAGCTGGTGCCTGCATGTAGCCTTCACCCCTGTGTTCTAGACTCTTTGGTGTGGAAAAGTACTCTGCAGGCTATCAAAAAAGAAACCTGGATATCAACCCAGCCACAAAACCCTCAACCTACAATCTGTCTTCTTCAGGATGTAGTGGGGCAACGGTCAGAACTGGGAGTGGTCAACCAATGTCTGGTTTAACTTGAGGCCCATGTCATGAGAGGGAGCCCATGCCTGACAGTGCCTGGATGGCCAGGACCAGAGACTGAATAGTCCAGAGACTTAGGGTAGAACTAAACACAACTGGCCAAAAAATCAATGAAATGATTCTTGATGATATTGTGCTATATTTGTAGATTGATGCCTTACTCAGTCATCATGAGAAAGGCTTCCTACAACAACAGATAGGAGCAGGTGCAGAGACCCATAGTCAGACATTATTCAGAGAGACTCTAAATTTGAAGTCTCCATCAGATTCCTCCCCAGGGGAAGAGGGGGATGAAAGATTTTATGGGTCAGAGAGGGGATGAGGGATAGCAGGAGACCATGGCCCACTGAATCAAGTAAGGAGGGCTTATATGGGCTCACAGTGACTGAAGTGGCAAGCATGGGACCTGCATGGGTCTACACTAGGTCCTATTCATATATGTTATGGCTGTTAGCTTGATATTTTTGTGGGACTCCTAACAGTGGGAGCAATTTTTTCTCTGAGTGTTTTGCCTGCCATTGGGACTTTTTATCCTTATTGGGTTGCCTTGTCCAGCCTCCATGTGAAGGCGTTTTCCTTGTCTTACTACATCTTGTTTTGTCCTGTTTGGCTGTTGTCTCTTGGAAGCCTGCTCTTTTCAGAATGGAAACAGGAGTGGACCTAGGGGACAGGGGAGGTTGGGGGGAGCTGGGAAGTATGGATAGAGAGGAAACTGTGGTCAGGATGTATTGTATGAGAGAACAATCTATTTTCAGTAACAAAAGAATCTGCAGTTGGAAGGTATTTTCATACAATATCTTGAAAATATGATGTCAATTATTTAAAGCCTTTACAGTTTTCAATGCAATATATACTCTTATTCAAAGGCATGTCCCCAATCATCTCTTTTCAATCCTTTTTTGACTTTAATTTTCAGATATATAATTGAGATATATCTTGGTATTTTTATCTTTGGATTTATATGACAAGTTTTGCTTAATCTTTTAAATTTGTAAGCTTCTGTCTTTTGTCAAATTTTAGAAAATTTTAGCTCCTATTTCTTTGGACACTTTTCTTTCTGTCTCATTCTTTTTTCTGTCTCCTCCTTAGGCTCTGATTGCACAAATGTTAGCATTTTTGTTTTTGGCACATAGGGACCTAGGCTTCATTCTTTACTTTTTGCTCTGTGGTTCATGGTGGATGACTCTGATGATCTTAAAATTCACTGACTCCATCATTTGTCATCTTGGTTGGTCGTACTACTAAAAGTGGTGACTTTTCCAGTCACTTTTCTTTTGGTTGTTCTTTTTTGTCCAGCTCTATGACTTCTGTTTGACACTGAATGACTTGTTTGTTATTTCACAAAAATTGTAATTGCCCAGTGAACCATTTCCATGCTGATCATTTTATGATTTTTTCAGATATAGCTCACTGTATAATTCATTGTGTTTTCTAACACATGCTGTACTTTGCCTGGTTTTCATACCACAAGTGAGTTTTTGTTTTTATATAGGCCATTTCATCTCTTACATTTGACATCTCTGGCTCCAATTTAATTTTGTCCTGTTTTATTAGCAGTCTTCCTCTTGAGATCTTGGTTCAAGGGGAAGAAAAGTGAAGCCACAGGCTCTAAGTTACCTCAATGTTATATGAACAGGGGGGAAACTCCAGTTTTCCCACGTGCTCTGATGACATTGTTCCTGAAAAGGTGGAGCACTGACACTACCTTGTTCCTCTGAGAAGACATGTATGATCAATTTCATAGGAGATCACACTGACAGCAGGGAAAAAAGCAGAAGGTTAGTTCACATCACCTTTGTGCTTTAGGATGTGTAACAGAATCTCAGATCTCTTTAGGACCCCAGTAATAACGGCCTGAGTGATTTGATGCCAGATAGAATGAAGAATCAGTTCCCCCTTGAACTATGCTGACAGAGAGGAAGGGAAGAGAGGAAGCCACTAACCAATGTGTGATGTTTCACCTTTTTGATGTATAATGAAGGGTAAGCTTAGTTTCCACATTAAGCTGGACAGATGGAATGACGGTGAGTTCTGTTCTATAATGTCTTGTTCAATTTTGCTGGTGTTGGATAAATGTGCAAGTAACCATGTACGTGACCTCTGGAAAAGAGAAAAAGTGCAAGGTTGGTAATGCTAACCTGTGATACTTTGTTTAGTTTCATTGATAGATGACAATGGATGTGATCCTTAAGGGGTTGGGAGCCATGTGTGGTTTCCTGACGGGGAGATAGAAGACCATTCTCCTATTTGGTTTGGTGAACCACAAGCTTTTTTTCATCAGACAATGCTAGGGAAAATTGACTACTTACTAGGCTCTGTCACCACCACCAACAGGGGAATGGAAGCACACTTCATTTTAACAGAACTGAGAGAAGTCCCATTAGGCCCCACTGAAGCTACAACAGGGATGGGAGATGAAAACAGTAGTGTCTATTACTATTTGACTGAAGTATAGGACAGTAGACATGGTCAATAGATTCAAAACTTTTTTTTTCTGTTGTTAGGACACATTCTCTGGTCCTTTGGTTAGGGAAAACATATTTCCAGGTAGCTTTTTCATTGTGTCTATTAGTAGCTCCTTGTCAGGAGCTTATGCATGAATATGTAAGAAGTGCTCTGGAGACTTCCTACATGCCCATATTTATGCTATGGGGTCCCCAGCAACTGATCTTCTTTATATCTATCAGAGTTTTCTTATGTTTTTTGGTTATGTTAATGCTCAATATAATTTTAGTTGTTGTTAAAATGGAAGCTCTAGTAGGCAGATTTCCACTTCATAGCAGTGGTAATCATTTGATTATATATATATAATGCAAGGGCTAGAGATACAGCCCATCATTTAAGAGTACTTATGGCTTAATCATAAGGACAAGATTTTAGAACCAAGTATCCATGTACCAAGTCTGACATCTTACAAATGCCTTTAACTCCAGCTCCAAGGGATCTTTCATCCGTGTGTGTGTGTGTGTGTGTGTGTGTGTGTGTGTGTGTGTGTGTGTACAGGCACACACATAAGTGTCTGCAAATGTACACAAGTACATAATCGCTCACATACATATAAACAAGTAAGTAAATATTTTAAAAAGAAGTAGTGTACTCTTTGATTATGACCATTTAACTTTAAGTTATTTTTGTAGATTAAAAGACATTAAACTTGGTCCTGGGACCAGATGGCTCATGAGTAAAGTCTTTACTGTACAAGGATGAGGACCTGAATTTGGATCATCAGTACCCAAGCAATAGTTGGATATGGTGGCACAAGATTTAACCCCAGTGGTGGGGCCATGGAAACACATAGATCCCTGACACTCACTGGCCAGCCAGTGTAGCTTAATTACTGCGAACACATACGTGAGTATGTACATACATCACACACAGAATCCACACAGACACCCAATCTTAAGCCTTTTCAGACATCTGTCGATTTGCACTGTCTGAGCTTGGTGAGAACTTGAAGCCATTGTAATTTGCTATTGCTATACCATTCATAAGGTACTGCTTCCATATTCGTATGTGTATTGAGAAAAGAACACACTTATATCACAGAAGAGTGTTAAAATGTTCGTCTCTGAATGGTGAAATTTTGCGTAGTTTTACACCACTCTTTTGTACATTTTCTCATTTTCTAAATTGCCTATAATAAGCATGGACTACTTTTATAGTCATAAAAAGCCACACTTCATTTTGTTCCTTACATTTTGAAGCTTACATTCCTCCTTGGGAGTTAGGCTCATTGGGTATGTCAGATAGCCAATCAACTAAGTGAAAAGTATTTTAATTAAATAAATCATTAACTTAGAGAATAAATCTGTCCATGAAGGTATGATCAAATAATTTGATAATTGTTAACCCATTGTGGTCATAACTTTATTTTTTTTGATGATTGCTATCATAAACCAAAATGCATACCAACATTTTCTTTTATAATGGTTAAAATTAAGACACGAAATGTTAATTAATAAAAGAAGCATTTAGTTGACAATGTTGTTTTAAAAGGATCCTGGGTCTGGTTGGAACCATTTTGTCTAACCTGGTTTCAGGACCATCCACAGAAATGCAAGAGACGTTTAGGGAACTGGGATATAAGATCCTAATGCAAAATCTCCTAAGAATCCTTACTGATTTCTGCAACTGTTAGAATCATTTTTTTAACTGTTTCAGAATTACACACACACACACACACACACACAACATCAACAACCAAAAGAACCAAATAAACCCTTTATCTTTAGAAACCCCCAGGGAATGAGATTCATCTTACCTCTTTCAGTATTATTTTTTGGAGTCGGAAACTGTAATTAGTCCTTACCAAATTTCTGTAGGGTAAATGTGGATTAGACCTTCGTCCCATCCAGGAAGGCCCTGCATTTGTTGGCCAGTCAGTAACTGTGTGGCCCTGAGGCAGTGTCTTTGATCTTTGCTTTTCTGCTCCCACAGCAGTCAGCCTCAGGCTTTCATCCTGAATGCTCAGCTCTCTCACTTTTGCCTCATTTTCCACACTATAATATTGAGTCCTAAGCATTTCTTCTTTGTCTGGGTCATTAAAAGGTTGATAATGCCGACTCTATTTTTTATTTTTTTCTGACACCATCATACAATTTAGCTTTTTTGAACCTTAAAAAATGAATTAGGACTTCTTCAAAGTAGCTACAGTGGGCAACAAAATCTGAGAATATATGAAATATATACCACAGAGAACAACATGTAATAGCTGTTCAGCAAATTCTACCATCTGTCTCATGTTTAAACTTCTAGAGAGTCCGATGTCCTCCGTGTTAATTATTTTGAATTCAACAAACATTTATTGAGCATCTCTGTTTTCTGTACAGCTTAGTCTATTCATTATTTTTCACTCAATGAATTGCATTGTGGATGTGAATCATGGCAACACATATGTAGTGTGGTACAGGGCAATGGAAACGTTCCTTAAAACGATACAACGTGCTCTCTTCCACTCTTCACTTTCTATTTGAATGTTGTGAACCAATTCCTCATTTCCTTTGAAATTCAGTTAGCAGATTCATGTTTTATAAAGTCAATGATACCAACTATCTTAATCCAATTTTTATACACAACATAAAAAACCTTTTAAAAACAAGTATAAAATTGTGAAGTGCTGTGCAAACATGAAATACATATAAATATGTTAGGAGATAATTTCTAAAAATAACATTGTGTCATGAGATCAAAGTTCTTTGTAAACACCCACAAAATATTTATATATGTTCAATTAATATAAATGACTACATTTCCCTACAAGAAAAATATTTTTCAGAGAAAAGAAGCAGGAAAAACAAAGAATCTCTCTCTTCAATGTAAAATCACTACGAAATAGTTCATTTTTTCTTTTTTCTACCTTAATGGAAAATTTGATCATAACAGTTAGAATCTTATAAATACTGTGAAACAAAACACACATCTTCCCCAGCAGTATAACTAATGGTTCATGGATTTACAATGTGAATTTTGATTTAAATTGTGATCAAAGATAGTGGAGCACAAATCCCGTGCTTCTCAGATGACTGAGTATATGTGAAATGAAATTAAGGGGTAATTTCCACGAACTCATGTTAATTTGGAAGACTCCACAACATAACTTGGCTTGATAATCTATTAAGAAAATTAAAACCTCAATTGTCAAAATATTATAGTAACGAAAAGGTTTAAAAGACCCCTCTGATAGTTATTTCCTTAAGACCAAACCTCACAAGGCTGATGTTTTAAGTTAAAGCCAAGGCAAGATCCAGGGTTTGGAGATATTCTAGCCACAATGTTCTCTTTCAGAATTAAATGCCTTGTCTCCTCTATCAAACTTTTTATTCACTAGACAGCATTTTCTTTTCAACATTTTTGAAATCTACATATTATTGAAATATCTAAATAATTTGATTAAGTGAGTTTTATATATATCATATATATCACTTGAATATATATTGAATATATATATATATATATATTGCTTTGGTTACAATGAACTTCAGTTATGAGACTTAATCACACTCCAGTTGTCACAGACAATGAAGATGATGAAAGCATGCTTATATTTATTTCAAACATTTCCAAATGCCATAGACCCAGTCAGTGCATTGTTTGCCTCAGCATATTCCTAAAGATTGCAAACCTTTTCAAATCTGGCCATGTCCTTTGTATTTAAGCCTGCTTAAGAGATGAGATGATTTTGATTCAGATTCAATATTCAAAATACCAAGCCCTACACAATAATCTGAAACATTACCTCTGCATTACTTCCAACTCAATATGCAGAAAACACTTACCCTCTGACATTTCCAAGTAATAAATCAGCACCATCTGTCCCTAGGCTCTGTTGCTGCTTCTTCTCCTTACACTGTTCAAGGACATTCATCATGTTCCTTCCATTAGCACACACCATAAAGATGTGTTGTTCTGACACCTGTATATCAGCCAAAGTTACACTCCAGGGATGCCAAAATACCTATTCATATTGTCATGAACATCGGCCATTCTTTTTCCATTGAAAAGCTCTTTGGCATTCTGGAGAAAAGATGACTGTACATAAATTTATCATTATTGGTTGCATTTTGTTTGAGAAGAACCTAATGTCAGTTACATTATAGCTGTTTTGAAAATGGTTTCTAAGGTCATTAATTGAGATCAAAATTGTGGTAACACAATTCTATCTTCAAAGATGAAATACCACAATTGTAATTAACGTGACACTGTGCTTGTCAGTCTTTTGTCAACTTGATACTAGCTCTGGTCATTTGGGGAGTGGAGATTCTTGCTGCTGTTCCTCCTTGAGTTCCTGTCCTGTTTCCCTCAATGATGAACTGTGATTGTGATACGTCAGCTAAAGGAACCTGTTTGTATCAAGTTGCTTTTGGTCATGATGTTTGTCACACCAATAGAAAGCAAACTAGAACAGAAAATTTCTGTACATTAAGTAAATATCGTACAGATTATTTTTATATTTCACAGGGTAAAATATGTGATGCTACACCCATTTGACCGTTGTGACCTTACTAATTACAAATGACTTGAAAATCAATTTCTTGATTCTCATTT
>CABHPR010149398.1:0-41701 GCA_902168415.1 Peromyscus melanophrys | reverse complement strand
TTTAAAACTTTTATTCAAGACTGTAGTACAGTGTGAAGTTGGCTTTTTTTCCCCCTCCAGGTGCTGTTGAGGCAGGAAATTAGGGTAGAAAGTAAAGCCTGGGGAGACTCCTGCAAAGGCTGTAATATCCATATTATAAACAGATTGGCTACCTGAGATGTTGAACCTGATGATCAACCTGATGTTGATCTTTGTGGTTGGTCCTGCTGCAGTGGGTTTGGGCGTGGGGAGTGGGGGGATGCTGAGGTCCGTGGCCATGTTACCACCAAAGGCCATGTGGATGTCCATGTTGATGGCTGTGGGCCATGCATCCACCAGGGGTCATGTTGATGTGAGTGGCCTGTGTCTTCACCTGAGGCCATGTTGATGTCCACCATCGGTGCCGCTGCTGAGGGCCATTTTGGGATCCATGGTCCTACTGTAGCCAGGAGCCTTCTTGATGGCCTGTGTTATCACCGAAGGCCATGTGGTTGTCCGTGGTCTGTTCTGTCGCCTAAAGCCATGTTGATATCCTCAGATCAGACTGCCAGTGGGGACCATGTTGGGGTTATTTCCAGGTTATTTATTTATTTTATTTAGTGTTTATTTTGCATGCATTGGTTGGGATTCAATTCAGAGCATCACACATGCTAGGCAAACACTGCCACTGAGCTGCACACTCAAACATGCTTCGGTTTTTTAGCTTTCTTTGTGCATACTCGTTGTTCATGGTGCTGTGCTGCATAAGGACACCTTGACACAAATATGCATTGCGTGCCCCACACCTCATACCCTCCCACTTTCTCCTCTCTTCCCCCTCCTGTTACTCCTCTGTTTTCCTAGACAGGTTTGCTTCTACTTTCAAAACAGACTCTTTTAATTGAAACGATTTTTATTAATTACAATACGTTCTTAGAGGTGGCTTTTTCATGTGCTGGATGACAAGGTATCATGTTCTGCTTGTTCCAGTAATTAATGCAAATGTTCTCAACAGGCACACCTCTTCCCTCCTGCCAGGTTTGACTTCTTCTGTTTGTTACCTTCATTTTATCTTTGAGACAAGGTCTTTCCAGGTAGTTCAGGCTGGCTTGGAACTCACTGTGTAGCCCAGGCTGGCCACTTTGCCATCTTCCT
The DNA here is from genome assembly GCA_902168415.1 of Peromyscus melanophrys. Lineage (NCBI taxonomy): Eukaryota > Metazoa > Chordata > Mammalia > Rodentia > Cricetidae > Peromyscus > Peromyscus melanophrys. The sequence goes on along the minus strand of CABHPR010149398.1, from coordinate 40,588 downwards.
GCCTCCTGAGTACTGGGATTATGTGTTTGAGCCACTGTGCCGCGCCTTTGAGCTTGTAACAACCCCCGTGTGACTGCAGGAGCTTTTCCCTTCTTCTGATTAGAGAACCCATTGTTCACCACATTGTTCTCTTACTGAATTTTCCTCCTTGCAGAGTCTCTTCCTCACTAAGATCAAATCTGTTCTTCACACTGACATTTGTCTTACCTGATCTTCTGGCACCCTGGACATCTTGACCAGCATTTGGTTAACCACACAGGCCAGCAGAGCTCTAGCAGTTCAGCTGTTTTCTAATATATATCTTCTAGTCTGGAAGAGTCAGTGTCTCTGGGTTAGATGTGTACCTTCCAGATTCCTTTTTTGGAAGCCAGAGTAGCTTTGTAAGAGGAGGAAATTAAACGGGCTTGCCTTTATGTCACTGTCACCCGGGTTTTTTAATATGTTAGGAATCACAGGGAACCTATTTCTAAAGATAATAAGTAGGTATGTATGTGTGCGTTCACGGTTTTGTCATTTGCGCTCAGATTTCAATTGAGAGACTGCTCGGCGTGAACATGATGAAGTGTTTTAGTGCGGTGAGGGAAATTAGAAAACACCAGCTCACATCTGTCCAAATGACTAGAAAGTAAACAAACAGTATGCTTAGGAGTTACAGAAACCGGTTTGTTTGGTCTTTGGATTCCAAGTAATGGAGCAGTGCATTAACCCGAGTCCCCACCCTTGGTCTGTCCTCTAGGTGGCGCTGCAGGAGGTGGCTATTCCCAGGTCATTCCTATGGAAGAGGTAAAAAAATCCAGGGTTTGACTCGACCTGACTCTGTATGATAGCTTTTCCCTTCCAGAGATGAGGTTTTGTTGTTGTTGTTGTTGTTATTATTATTATTATTATTTTAGAATGCTAGTGGACAATCACTTGTTTCTTGGCAGGAGTAACACGTTAGACAAAAACATCTTTATGTGTGGACTTGTGACAATAGCTTGGTCTCGGGGTCTGCCTTTCAGTGGGGATAATCATTTTGAGCAGATGAACACATGCTGCGTGGTCTCGAGAAACACCAGAGTCCTCGTGACACAGGAACAATGTAGGGACCCTGAGGGGAGCAGTGGTCTGTGCTCCTTCTCGATTGTGCAGCCTCTGCTGACCTCAGTGGTGGGAGTGTGCTCCGTTCTCTGGACGCTTTCCTGGAGAACTGCTAATTCTTTGGGAGGAGTTGTTTCAAGGGACAGATAAATTCCCAGTGTTCGCTGTATAGCTCAGGCTGGCCTTGAACTGATGGCAGTCCTCTGCCAGCCTCCTGAGTGCTGGTGACAGGGATAAGCCGCCATGCCTGGTTTCAGGCATTGGCTTTCCATAGAGAAGCCTGCTTAGGAGCCTGTCCACTAGCTGGGCTCCGGCCAGCACCCATTGGGGTTAGTGGGGGTGGTTGTGGGAGGAGGCAGGGTCAGCTGGAGACTGCTGTGGCTTCTGCTCTTTTGTAGTTTAATCTCCACCTCACGGGTGACATCCACGCCATCACTGCAGCTAATAACCTCGTGGCTGCTGCCATCGATGCCCGGATGTTTCATGAGCTGACTCAGACAGACAAGGTAGGGTGCAGAGGGTGTGTGTGTGTGTGTGTGTGTGTGTGTGTGTGTCCGTCCCAGACAGACAAGGTAGGATGCAGAGGTGTGTGTGTGTGTGTGTGTGTGTGTGAGTGTGAGTGTGAGTGTGAGTGTGTGTGTGAGAGAGAGAGAGAGAGAGAGAGAGAGAGAGAGAGAGAGAGAGAGAGAGAGAGAGAGAGAAAGGGGGAAGTGCCTGAATTCGTGTTGGGTTAGTGTTGGTCCCTTGGGTGCAAGGCAGGTGATGTGACAGTGGGGACCCCCCTCCCCATCTAAAGCTCTTCTCTTCCCTTTCTCTAAGGCTCTCTTTAATCGCTTGGTACCTTCAGTCAATGGAGTAAGAAAGTTCTCTGATATCCAAGTCCGAAGGTTACGGGTAAGCTTTTTCCTTCTTGATTGCTGACATTGTAAGAAACTTAATTGATAAAGACAACGGGGATTGATGGTAGGGGTTTTCCCCTGTTTCTTTATAACTTATAAGTGAAGGATCCTGACCATCTGCCCTCAGCCTAGAGAGAGAACAGGTGTTTTTGTTTTGTTTTTTTGTTTTTCGAGACAGGGTTTCTCTGTGTAGTTTTGGTGCCTTTCCTGGAACTCACACTGTAGACCAGGCTGGCCTCAAACTCACAGAGATCCACCTGCCTCTGCCTCCCGAGTGCTGGGATTAAAGGCGTGCGCCGCCATGGCCCGGCGAACAGGTGCTTTTTAATGTGGAAAGAGTGCGGATGCCGTCATGGAGATATGCGGCTTCTGGAGTCTGAATCGCTGCTCTCCCCAGCCCTGGGATCGTGAGCAAACTCTTTGTGGGCTGCCTCTCCGTTCAGTCTTCTATAAAAATGAGCTTAATAATGCTAGCCCGACATAGATAAAGGACTCTGGGAGAATCAGTGAATTCTGTATTTTATTTAGATTTCTTTAACCTATGTAGCCATTTAGAAAAGTATTTATTTGTGTATTAAGTGTGGGCAGTGTGGGTCATAGCACCACGTAGAGGTCAGGGGACAGCTTTTGGGATTCGGTTCTTACTTCTCAGTGTGTTGGAGCAGGGTCGCTCTTGTTTCGGCTGCTAAAGCAGTGTTCGATTCTCCCGTCTCCTCCTCCCATCTCACTGTGCTGGGATTGTAGATGTGCACCACCACATCTGGCTTTACATGGGTGTGAGGAATTGAACTCAGATCCCTGGACTTTCAAAGCAAGTGTACCTACATTCCAAACAGTCCACCCCATCCTCTATCGTCAGTAAGCACATGTTTTATCACATAACCCAGAAATTCCACCTTCGATTTTTAACAAGAAAAACGAAACTTGGTGTTCACACAAAGCCCTGTAGACGAATGTTTTAATGACTCCATTAAAAATCTCCCCAAAGCGAGAAAAATCTTCGGTGTTCTTCAATGGATGACTGCTTAAGCAAGCTGTGGCGCATCTGTGCGATAAAAAGACGTGAGCGGCTGGTGTGCACAACTTGGTTGACTCTCAGAGGCATCAGGTTGAGTAAAAGAAGCCAGTATCAAAAGTCGTAGGCCGTGCCTCTGTTTATGTGGCATCCTCAGTGAGACGAGACTGTAGTAATGGACATCAGACCACTGGATGCCAGGAGTCATGGGTCCAGGGAAGGTGTGGCTGTAAAGGAATAGTACAGGGATATTCTTGTATCACTTTAATGAAGTAAGGAGAAGGTTTATATATGTGTGTGCACGTGTAAGCATTCACTAAATGGTGTGTACTGTTTATCAACAGTTCTGTTCACTTATTTTTAATTCTTTTCTCGTGGTACTGAGGATTGATTATACACAGGGTCACATACTTGCTAAGCACACTGACTGCCACTGAGCTACATCCCCAAACCTTGAAACTTTGTCGTGTATGTTGTTGCTGTTTTTATTTATTTAATGTGTGTGGGTGCATGTCTGGTGCCCTCGGAGGCCAGAAGAGAGCATCAGGTCCCCTGGAACTAGAGTTACAGACAGTTGTGTGCTGCCATATGAGTGCTGGGAACTGAACCTGGGTCCTCTGTAAGAACAGCAAGTATTCTTAACCTGAGCCGTCTATCCAGCCCTGAGCAACTCTGTATTTTGATGCTGCAAGAGTAACCCAGGGAGAGATCTTTACACAGATGTGTTGTTTACATGTTGCTCTACTTACCGTTCTGTTGATAGTTCATTATCAGGGTTTTTTTTTTTTTTTAAAGAATGGATCACTTTATTTCTTTTCTTTTCTTTTTAAAGATTTATTTATTTATTATGTATACAGAAGAGGGCACCAGATCTCATTATAGATGGTTGTGAGCCACCATGTGGTTGCTGGGAATTGAACTCAGGACCTCTGGAAGAGCAGTCAGTGCTCTTAACGTCTGAGCCATCTCTCCAGCCCTGTTTGTTGTTTTTGTTTTGCTGGCCACTGAGAATATACTAAGTAGCTTTTAAGCAGTTTGATATTCCTTAGCTGTTTGCCTCCCCAGAAACCTGTGCATCAGGTACATCAAGTGTTACATGTTACTCCATCACAGCATATATCCTGTGAGGTGGTGGGGTACTATGGAGAGAGTAGATGACTTGTTACCTTACCTTTCCTAATGGGACCTCCTGTCAGAGAGGGGGGACAATTCACTCAAGGATTTTTTTTTTTTTTTTTTTTTTTTTTTTTTTGGTTTTTCGAGACAGGGTTTCCCTGTGTAGCTTTGGAGCCTTTCCTGGAACTCACTCTGTAGCCCAGGCTGGCCTCGAACTCACAGAGATCCGCCGCCTGCCTCTGCCTCCCGAGTGCTGTCACTCAAGGATTTTAAATTGTCCAGTGTTACAGTTCCCTTTACAAGGATCAAACTAGGGCCCAGGTTCCTGTCCCTCACTCCCAGGCACTCTCCACTGCATAGTGCTTCATTGTTGGTGGAGGGAGTGTGTGTGTGTTTGAGATAGGGTCTCACTGTATAGCCCTGGCTGACCTGGAACTCTATAGCCCAGGCTGGCCTCAAACTCCCAGAGGTCCACCTGCCTCTGCCTCCCAAGTGCTGGGATTGAAGGTGTGTGCCACCATACCCTGCTACCTAGTGTTTTCATAGTCTGCCCAGAGTGCTGAGTCAAAAGTGGGTTATTATAATTTAAAATAAAATACCCAGACAAAAGCAAGTGAGGAGGGAAGGCTCTGTTTTGGCGCACAGTTGGAAATTATAGGAATGATAGCTAGAAGATTTATCTCAAGGCCAATTCATAGAAGGAATAGGTTGGTGCTGGAAAGTCACAGCAGGGGAGCATAAGCAGCTGGCCACATTTTAGCCTCCTGGAGAAGCTAAGAAGGCTGTGGATATTTGCCTGGCTCCCTTGTTCCTTTTGTGCAATGCAGGGTCATAACTCAAAGTCTGTCGTCCCCCCCCTCCATTAACTTAATCATGATAATTAATTCCCCATGGACGTGCCATCTCCAGGATGGACAGTTGAGATGGACCATCGTCTCCAACAGCCGGTTGTTGAGGAGGCTGACTGAGAGGGGTTTGTGGGTTTCTTTGAACAGTATCAAGTTCTAGGCTCGTGGGGCACCTGACAAGCAACGCCAGAGACATACCTGAGGTTTCCATGTCCTCATATATAAGAAAAGAACCGTGGTGGTGCACGCCTTTAATCCCAACACTTGGAGGCAGAGGCAGGTGGATCTCTATGTTTGAGGCCAGTCCGGGCTACAGAGTGAGTTCCAGGACAGCCAGGAATACACAGAGGAAACCCTTTCTCGAAAAACCAAAATAATAATAATAATAATAATAATAATAATAATAATAATAATAATAATAACAATAACAATAAAATGAAAAAGAAAAGGAAAGAGCCACAGGTAGAGTAGGTCTTGCTAGGGCTCACTGACTCATGACTACCGTGAGGAAGAGGACAATTTTATAACCATTTTCCATTTTGAAAAGTGACCTGTGTAGACACTGTAAATAAATTTTAAAAGTACCTAAATTCTGTAAGGAAGAAAAATTTTAAAAGCCTTTTTTTTTAATGTCTTTTTAGAACAGTAAGAAGTCAGCAAAAGTATTGAGCCGTATAAAAACATACAGAAGAGTTTTAATAGATTTTTTTTTATTGATTGCTGCTCGTTTTTGCCTTTCCTAAAATTGGGTTTCTCGGTAGTCTGATTTTTAAAGCTTTGCATGTTGCTTTTTATTTCACTATATTTGATGAATCCAGAAGTGCACTGATACTTCTCCATTGGGGCCGTTTTCTGCCATGTTGAGGGAAATCTCTGGAATGGAGTTACAGAAGCAGACATACCATTTGGGAATAGGAAAGAACCTCCAGGCTTAGGCAGAGGGTCATGGTCTTAAGATACTGGCATTCCAAGGGTGTGCCACAGACTGGATTCATGGTCCTTATTTCCTAGGGGAGACCCTATCTCCAGATAAAGGTTGATTTAAAAAAAAAAAACAAAAAGTATGCTTCTCTGTTTTGTCTTTTTTTTTTTCTTTCTTTCTTTCTTTTTTTAAGGGAGAAAGCATTTATTTTAGCTTACAGTTCAAAGTACTGTCCCTTATAGTGGGGAAATGAAGGCAGCGGGGGCTTGAAGCAACTGGTGACATCACATCCATAATCAGGAAACAGCTCTCCTCTGATTTTTGTTTTTGTTTTTGTTTTGTTTTGTTGATCAGGGTCTGGCTATACAGCCCCGGCTGTCTTGCAACATGCTGTGTAGACCAGACTGCCTCAGACTCAGAGATCTGTCTGCCTCTGCCTCCTCTGTCTCATTTTATGTTTTAATTTCTTCCCCCACCTCCACCCCTCCAGAGGTTAGGCATTGAAAAGACAGACCCTACCACACTGACGGATGACGAGATCAACAGGTTTGCAAGACTGGATATTGATCCAGAAACCATTACGTGGCAGAGAGGTATGTACCCTGCTCAGGCTGCCAGCCTCCCACGCCCCCAGGATGCCCCTGGTTCAGGTTGCTGTCCAGGATATCCTTGCCAACCTTAGCCGCTGTGTAGATGTCCCTTTGCGGGATTGGTTGCATGTCTTGCTGTCTGTTCGGTATTGATTGAAATGAGGGTTTCAAGGAAGTTCATGCATAAACCAAAAATAACATTTTTTAAGTTTCAATTTTATGCAGAAAGTTTTGGTGTCGTGAAGTGGGAAAATGATGTTTAATCACTTGAATCATGTGTGCTCTTTATTCTCAGAACTCTTCTGGCACCAGTGACTTTATTTTTCATCTATTTCTTCAGCCTGCTCATCATTTCTCATTTTATTAACTTGTCTTGTAACGCTCGTCAGCCTTCAGCTTCTTAGACGTCTGCCTGACTTTACCGCCATATGTTGCCTTTCTCTGTGTACAATTAGCGGGGCTTGGGATTTTATTTTCTGCCCATCTCCTTTGTCTCCCTGTAGAGAAGAAATTCTCATCTAGTCATGCAGAATACACTACAAGGCCAACTTACCAACTTCTTTCTTGGTTTTTTTTTTTTTTTTTTTTTGATTTTTTGAGACAGGGTTTCTCTGTGTAGCTTTGCGCCTTTCCTGGAACTCTCTTGGGAGACCAGGCTGGCCTCGAACTCACAGAGATCCGCCTGCCTCTGCCTCTTGAGTGCTGGGATTAAAGGCGTGCGCCACCACCGCCCGGCTCTTTCTTGTTTTTATTGGCACAATAACTGTCAATGTCCTGTTGATTTGGAGTTTCTGTTTGTTTTGATCATGTAGCCCAGGCTGGTCTTGAGTCTTCTATGTAGCCAAGGTTGACTTTGAGCTAGCCCTCTTGTGTCCATGTCCCTGCTGAGATGGCAGGTGTGGACCACCATCCTGACATTTTTTTAAATGACATTCTTTAAGAAAAAATTTTTTAAAAATTTTTATGTGTATGAGTGTTTGGCCTTCATCTATGTCTGTGCATTACATGCATGTAGTGTCTATAGAGACCAGAAGAGGGCATCAGATACCCTGGAACTGAAGTTACAGACAGCTGTGAGCGCCCATGCCTGTTCTGGAACCCAGGTCTTCTGGAAGAGCAACCAGTGCTCTTGACCTCTGAGCTATCTCTCCAGCCCCCAAAATAACATTCTTAATATGAAAAAACGATACTGGCATTTCTCCTTTTGCCTCGAAAGCTTTAAGCAAATGCTGCAACGTTTTAAATTTCTTAGATATAGTTTTATTTATCATGTGTATGGGTGTTTTTTCCTGTATGGATATATGAGCACCGTGTCCATGTCTGGTACCCAAGGAGATTGGGAGGAAGCATCAGATCCCCTGGAACTGGAGTTACTATGGATGCTGGGGAGCTGCCATGTGATGCTAGGAACTCAGCCCCGCTCTTCTGCAATAGCACTAAGTCCTCTACACCACTGAACCATCACCCCACACCCCATCGCAGTATTTTTAGAAGAAAACAAGCTCACCATGTGTTATGAGAATTTAGTATGTTGCTTAATCATTTACTTTAGCATGTGTGTGCGCGGGGGTTACTGGTGTGTTTGAGAGAGTGTCTTACGATGTAGCCCACACTGACCTCGAACTCCTGATTCTCGGCCTCTCAAGTGCTAGGGTTACAGGCATGAGGCACCACACCTGGCTATTTTTTCTTTCCTGATGCTCAGTGGCTTCTTACAAAAGAAGCAATTAGGGAAGAGCCAGTTGGAGACCTACCTAATAAGATCTATATACATCATCTCCCTGTGCCTTCATGTGTTAACCAGCCTGGAAACTCATTGTTTTATACATGTAAATCTGCTGCTGCTGCTGCTGCTGCTGCTGCTGCTGGTGGTGGTGGTGGTAATGATGATGATGCTGAGGATGATGATGGTGGTGGTGGTGGTGGTGGTGGTGGTGGTGATTTTTATTATAGGTCTTCACCTCCATCCCTCAATCCATGGGGTGGGGTCAGTTTCTCTGTAGATGGGGTTGAAAGTTCCATCCCTCCAATCGCTTGTCCTTGCTGGTCACCGTACCCCTTCTGAGGTGCTCTGTCCCTTTAACATTCCAGGGGCTCTAGGAGCCTTGTGCCACGAACCCATGGCAAAGATGAGATATGTTTCCTTGGATCCCACACATAGGAAAATCAAATGTAGGAGCCCCCTAAACAGCACACAGTAGCTAGTCCTGGGAAGTGAGGTTTGGATTGGTTGGTGGCTGACCTTTCCAGGTTCCCTGAAGTTATACAATTGGGCATATATTCTGTCATCACGAGAGAATGAACTAAGGAGAGGCCAGGCCTGTGGCTTGGAGTATTTCACAGGCATTTGCACTTGGTCTGAGTGGATGGCCCTTGTGTGGGCGTATGGCCAGTGAGTCACCCCACAGAACAATACACACCTTAGCCTTTTCAAAAACGGGGTTGCTCTGTTTTTGTTTTTCTGCTAATATAGAATGTGCTTTGAAATGGAGTCCAGATTTTATAGCTGTTTGAATTCTTTAGAAGGAATGAAGTTCAACCACTCCACATTCCTTTGCTTTAAGAACTGTCGCTCTACGTTTCTGGCATGTGCTGTTTCTTACACTGTATTCCTCCAATTCGTCGTCCATTTTGAAATCAAGTATGAGTAGACCATCGTTAGGTTAGATTTGTTATTTTAAAACTGTTGCTAAACTGGACGTAGTAGCACATGCCTTTAATCCCAGCACTCAGGAGACAGAGGCAGGTGGATCTCTGAGTTTGAGGCCCAGTATGGTTTACAGAGCAAGTTCCAGGACAGCCAGGGCTACACAGTGAAACCCTGTCTCAAAAAACAAAACAAAACAAAACAAAAAACAAAAACAAAACAAAAAACCAAAACAAAAAAACCAGAGCTACATAATAGAGAGACCGTGTCTCAAAATCAAAACAATAACAGCACACACACACACACACACACACACACACACACACACACACACACACCAAACAAACAAAAGACCCTCTGCTGCTCCCTTTAGCTTTGTGGTCCCTACATCTTTGTGGAATTATGTATTTACTTTTGAGATAGAGTCATACCATCTAGCCCAGGAAGGCCTTACATTTGAGGTCATTCTGCCCCCGCCCTCAGCGTCCTGGCCTTACAGGCATATGCTATCTTCCCTAGCTTTGTGTTTCTTCTTTTCTTTCTTTCTTCCATTTTTTTTTTGGGGGGGGGAGCGGGGAATCAACCCGGAGTCTCCCCAGTGCTAGACGGCACTACCATCGCACTGGATCTCCGTTCGTTTATTTACATATCTTTTCTTTTTTTTTTTTTTTTTTTCCTTCGAGACAGGGTTTCTCTGTGTAGTTTTGGTGCCTGTCCTGGAACTCACTCTGTAGACCAGGCTGGCCTCGAACTCACAGAGATCCGTCTGCCTCTGCCTCCCGAGTGCTGGGATTAAAGGCGTGTGCCACCGCCGCCCAGCCTACATATCTTTTCTTAAAAGCCGTTCCTCGCCCTCTCTTTCCACTGTAGTGCTGGACACCAACGACAGATTCCTGAGGAAGATCACAATTGGACAGGCTCCCACAGAGAAAGGCCACACACGCACGGTAACTGTCTGCTCGTTGTCTCGGTAATTGCTTCGTGGGAACTAGCTCTGGCCGCTTCCCTCCTCCTCCACCCCTCCTTTGCGACCACACCGGCAGGTGCTCTTCTGCCTTCTCCTTTTTAAAATGGCAGTGAGTGGGTGTGGCAGCGAGTGCTCTTGACAGCGTTTGCAGCAAATCCATGTGTCACCTGTGTGGTTTTCCCCGCACTGTTCTTTCCTGGAGGTGGAGAACCCCAACTGAATAGTCTTGCATGTAAATTAATCAGAATTGCTCCTCTTCTGTGGCCGTTGGGTAGTATGTATCTTCCGTGTAAGAATGACTACCTGTGGTGTTGCTTTTACATACATTAGGGAAACTGTAGCCTGTATGTAACCAACTGTAACCAAGCTGCTTTCACGGGGATAAAATAATAGCTGGTTGGTCGTGCTACAATTTGCAGGGGCAGTAGGGGTGCAGGAAGGGTCTCATGTAGCTCAGGCTGATCTCAAACTTATAGCTGAGGATGACTTTGAACTCTGATCCTCCAGCCTCCAAGTTCTGGGATTACAAGCCTGTACTACCACACCCATTTTATGAGGTGCTGGGGATCGAACCTAGGGCTTTGTGCATGCTAGGCAAGTTCTTTGCCCCAGTGCTACAACCCCTAAAACATTGAGCTTCTTCTTTTTTTTTTTTTTTTTTTTGAGACAGGGTTTCTCTGTGTAGCTTTGGTGCCTGTCCTGGATCTCGCTCTGGCTCTGCCTCCTCCTCCTGAGTGCTGGGATTAAAGATGTGTGCCACCACCGCCCAGCTAAAACCTTGAGCTTTTGATTACTCTAGGCATCTGAACAATTACAAATTTTGACTGCCGAAAGATTATTTAGATAGTTCTATTTCATCCTTGTTAGCTTCTGGTTTGACACGGACACTCTGCCTTTGTCTCTTTGACTGCCCACAGGCCCAATTTGATATCTCTGTGGCCAGTGAAATCATGGCTGTTCTGGCCCTCACTAGTTCTCTGGAAGACATGAGAGAGAGACTGGGCAAGATGGTGGTGGCATCCAGTAAGAAAGGGGAGCCCATCAGTGCCGAGGATCTGGTAAGTGCCAGGCATGCTGGGGTCTCTCTGTGATTATTGAAAACAAAATTTACACTCTTCTTAAAATATTGTGATTAACTCATTAATTGGTTTTGCTCATTGCAAAAATTATGAATTTTTTTTTTTAAGTTCTTCATAGTGAATGATGGTAGTGGTACTGGGCTCTTGTAAGGGGCCACAAGTGCCGGGTGATTTGAATGATGCTTTCATCCTGCAGGGATCTTTCTGAGCAAGCTGCAACTAGCGTTTGTAAGGAACACCTGTCATCCAAGTGATGGATGTTACCTCAGTGCCTCCCTGTACCACTTGGCTTGGAAGGACTCATTGGCCAGTTTGGCTGATGGTCTTCTGGTTAGGTCTTCTGTTCTGTTTTGTTTTGTTGTTTGGTTGGTTTTTGGTGGGTGTTTTGGTTTGGTTTGGTTTTGTCTTTTGTTGTTGTTACCTTTTCTTTAGACAGGATCTCTCTGTGTATCTCTGATTGCCCTGGAACTCAATGTAGACTAGGCTGGCGTCAAACTCACAGAAATCCTCCTGCCTCTGCTTCCAAAGTACTGAGATTAAAAGTATATGCCACTATGCCCAGCTCTATGTACATGATATAAAATTTGAAATAAAAATTCTTAAAACCTTTTTCCAAACGAGGTCTCAGCCTAACGCTTGCTTGCTTGGAACTCATCATGTGGCCCAGATTATTCTCCAGTCAATAGCAGTCCTCCTAGTTTAGTTTAGTGCCTGCGTCCTGGGATTATAGCACAGGTTCTCGACCTCCCCAATGCTGCAACCCTTTAATACGGTCCCTCATGGTGTGGTGACCACAAAATTATTTTCATTGCTACTTTATAACTGTAACTTTGCTACCGTAATGAATCGTAACATAAATATTTTTGGAGATAGAGGTTTGCCAGAGGTGTCGCGACCCTCAGGTTGAGAACCACTGGATTATAAGCATGCGCCACCACACCTGCTTTAGATCAAAATTTGAAAGGCTTGTTTGTATCAACACACACCAGTATAGTTGGTGTTATGGCAGACGGATTTAGAAAAGGGAGAAAATATGAACTTTGTTTTCACAGTTGATAATGTGTTTTAAATTTTAACACCCAGACCGTAAATTTAGAAACACATTAATGTTGAATACAAATGAGAACCATTGCTTGGTTTTCCTTTGCTGGGGGGTTTGTTCAGCGAGGATAAGAGAGGGAGCTGGATTTAGGAGTCAGAATTAGGCTTCTGGCTAGTACTTTAGCTTCAGCTCTGGGAAACATACATTGAATTCAATTTATGCCCATTTCTGCTCAGATACCAAAGTTATAAATAACTCATTGCTGTTGGAACTAACATATCTACTCTAAACTGGTCTAAATGGAGCCCCCACATCAGCCAGCCGCAGAGCCTGATTGAGACGCTTGTTTCCAGCGCCGCATGCGTTTTCAGAAATTGTATGAGAATGCCATTTTCACTTTGCTTCCTCTCCCCGCCAAGATAACTGGTGGCTTCCTAGTACAGCCGGGAAAAGTAAGCAATAAAGATGAATGGCTGAGATTAGGAGTAAGCGCTAATTGCTCCAAGATGCTTCAAATGAATGAGAAGCCCCGGAGTGCTGAATTTTGGTTTCAAGAGATTGGATTTCTGCTGGCACGACTTGATGCTTCATGGGCTTGTCTTGCAGGGCGTGAGCGGGGCACTCACGGTGCTGATGAAGGATGCAATCAAGCCCAACCTCATGCAGACCTTAGAGGTGAGCTGGGTAACTCCTGGGGCCCAGAACTCACTTCCTCTGTTCAGAGCCAAGAGATTAGAAAGCACACTTCCCTTGCAGAATCAGACACCTTTCATCTTTTTTTGAAGGATTTTAAAAATCTGTTTGGTATGGGAGCATTGTGTGTGCCCCAGTATGCACGTGGAGGTGAGGGGGCAGCTTGGTGGGGTCAGTTCTCTCCTGGCATTTGTACTTGAGCTTTGGGGTTTGAACTCAGGTCTCCAAGCCTGTAAGGCAATCACCTCTACCCAGTGAGCCATATTGCCATCCCATAGAAGCCTTTTCTGTTGCTCATCTCTTTCCTTACTTCCTTTCTTACAGTTGTGGGGAGGGGGTGTTCTAAAATAAAATAAAATAAATGGCTTTGGAGCTGGGGATATAGATCAGTGGCTTAGCATTTACCCTGGTATGTAAGAGGCCCTGGGTTTGATTCCCAGCGTAGCCACAGAAAAGGGGTACAGCAGGCTTTCTTGGACCACCAGGCCCCAAATCATAGCACAGAGACTTATTATTAATTTTGAATGCAGCCTTAGCTCAGGCTTGTTTCTAGCTAGCTCTTATAACTTAAATTAACCCATTTCTATTAATCTGTGTGCTGCCCTGAGGCTCCTTTACCTCATCTATGTACTGTCCATCCTGCTTTCCTGCTTCCTCCGTGGCTGGCTGGCTGATCCCCTGCAGTGGCCAGGGCTGGCTGGCTCCCCTTTGCTCTCTGCCCACCAGCCCCACCTATCCTTCCTCTGCCCAGCTATTGGCCATTCAGGTGCCTTAGGCAGGCAAGGTGAAACAGCAACACATATTTACATAGTTAAACAAATATTCTATTCCACAACAAAGGGGGTGGCCTGGTGTTTTTCTTCCTGGAAGTCTTTTTTCAAACTCCAGCCCTTTCCAATTCCTAGCCCTTTGGCTACTGTGAAGCCGAGTTGACATTTGCTCACGATGTCTTGGTTTCCACAGGGCACACCAGTGTTTGTCCATGCTGGGCCTTTTGCCAACATTGCACATGGGAATTCCTCCATCATCGCAGACCGGATTGCACTCAAGCTTGTTGGCCCTGAGGGCTTCGTAGGTGAGTTCTTGTGCCTCGGAGGAGGAGAGACCCGTGTTTCCTTTAATGTCATGGAGTGGCGGTGGTGATTTTACAGATGTTCGTCTTCCTTGCAGTGACTGAAGCAGGATTCGGAGCGGACATAGGAATGGAAAAGTTCTTCAACATCAAGTGCCGGTATTCTGGTCTCCAGCCACACGTAGTGGTTCTCGTGGCCACTGTCAGGGCTCTTAAGATGCACGGGGGCGGCCCTACGGTGAGGATCAAGGACCCGAGAGAGTGGTTGTCAGGAACGTTCTAGAGGCTTGGAGGAAATTCCATGACTCGTTCCAGGGTCGGCATTTCATTCCATTCATTTATCCTCATGATGGATAGGGAACCAAAGCCAGGGATGGCCAGATAACTCCTGTACAGGCCACCTCACCCTCAGGGACAGATCCCCTTGCAGCATTTTAAGGGGACCCACACTGGTTTTGTCACCTGCCTATCTAAACTCCTCCAACGGCTTGTGCTTGGCCTGACTGATGGGAAACTCCCTGTCAACCTGTTCTTTATAAATCTGAATCCCATTTTCCTTCTTGATATTGACACTGGCAGCCAGCCAGCCAGCCGACGCTGGGCAGAAGTCATTTGTGAGCCGCAGTTCTTGCTGACAGGGCACTGGTATAGCCTGTGGTAAGCTGGTGGGACTGCCAGAGGCAGGTGAAAGAGAATGGCAGGTCGATCAGGGTCAGCTGTGTCCTGGACTTGATGTGTTTTCCTGAACTCCCATTGCTTAGAAGCTATACTTCTTAGTCTAGTATTTTCACATCTCTTTGTTTGTTTGTTTGTTTGCTTTTTGAGGCAGGATCTCACACTGTAGCCCTGGCTATCCTAGAACTCCCTCTGTAGACCAGGTTGGCCTCAAACTTAGAGAGACCTTCCTGCCTCTGCCTCCCGAGTGCTGGGAGTAAATGTAGCAGCACACCTGGCTTCACAGCTCTTCTTCAGACTAACATGTAAAGTTGCTTGTACTGGTCAGCGGCCATTGTAGTATTAAATTTCTGTTCTTTAGGCGTCGGTATTGTAACTTGGGGAACAAGAGCTTGACTCTGTCTCTTGGTGCAGTGGCACCCATTTGTCCTAATAGAGCAGTTCTCGGGTGTTTTGGATTGTTTGTTTTCAGGATGGGGGGGTACACTGGGGATTGAACCCAGAGCTTTGCACATACCTGACTAGTGTTTCACTACCAGGCCCTTAGAACTTTTTGTACACTTACAAATTACTGAAGGCCTAAAACAGCTTTTCTTTATATGAGTTACAGCTCTTAACATTTAGTATATTAGAACTGAGTTGCACATTAACATATGTAGTTTTTTAAAATGAGAAGCGACTGTATTTTCTGAAATAAAATATAGGCGCTGTCTATTTCCCCTCTCTTCAGTCTGGTTCACTAGAGACAGTGGATTGATTCTCTTCTGCACATGACCCTGTGATGTCCCATGGCACGTAGCCGTTGGAGATTTCATGGTCCACTCAGTGAGAGAGTGAAGGCCCCATTAAGGAAATCATTTTGGCCTTGGGTGCCCCACCCCCACCCCCCCCCCAGGTTAGGTCCCCAGACTGCGCAGGCACTTTCCTAACTCACGTGGCCCCTCTCCGCCCGTAGTCTAGTTGCCCCTGAGATAGGAAAGACTTTCCCAACCTTGGACACCCCTTTCTGCCAGGAATGCTGGCTAGGCTGTCTTCGTCCATGCTAGCCAGCATTCCCTGCTCACATGCCCTTCAGTCATTATCCTCACACCATAGCATGACCAGCTTGCCTGTGGCCAGGGTAGCTGCCAATAAAACCCCACAAAGCCTTAAACTTACTAAAAATGTTGAGGGTTTTGGGGGGGGGCGGTGTGGATTATTTTTCCCTTTTGTAACTCGATTGTGTAGTTCTTGAGTGAGAAGTTTGTAGGTGACAGCATTATATTGCAATGTCAAAAGGTTGGACCAGCCTGGGAGCCTCACTGTGGTGATGCTGGGCCCCTCCCCCGGCAGTCCTGAGAGGAGGCTGTGCCTGTACAGCTCTGTCTGGGAGCCAGACCTGTGGGCAGCTGTGCAGAAGGTCATTGCTTCCTGCCTATCGTCCACGTGGCCCTTCTAGGGTCATAGTACCATAGACTGGACACGCAGACCTCAAGTCTTCCTGCAGAGGAGAAGACCCAGCTAGGGCCTTTTTAATCACTGTGTGTTGTCTACAGTGACAGCATCAACCCTGAGCCCTCTGTGTGTACCGTGCAGCAGAGCTGAGCCAGTTTCCAGATCAGACCTCAGGCCCAGGCCCCTCCTCTAGTGACCCAGTGAGCTAACCGCTGTAGAGTTCATATACCTCTAAATCTACTCTGTAGAGGAAGAAGGGCCTCCACTGTCACCCTCTCCCCCTTCTCTCCCGTCTTGAGAGAGGGTCACATAGCCCAGGCTGGCCTCCACCCCTATGTTGATGATGACCTTGAAGTGATCCTCCTGCCTTCGTTTTCCAAGTACTAGGGACCGAGACCTCGGGTACCCGCTGGCTGTTGTTATCTTCCTCTTATTTGTTATTCAGTCATCCTTGCTCAGCCCCCATCCACCCCTCCTGCCAAGTCTTGAGCAGGCAGCGCTCTTCACGGGCCTGACCTTAGGCATCCATAGTGACCTTGGTGGGGCTGGAGGCTCTCTTTCCCCCCTTCCATTCCACTGGTGTGAGCTTCCTTCAGGGGGATCACTGTCCTGCCACAGCATGTTCCTGTCCACTGTGGCCTTTATCCCTCATCTCAGTTCACAAAGGACCACCCCTGTGCTTTACGGTCTCACGCTCCAAGTCCTTGGGGCAGGAAACAGCTTCATGCGGCTGGCCGTTTATTCTCTGAAGCGTGCAGCCACTGGCCTCTCACAATGGAAGCACACCTGACTTTGTCTCCTTCCTTCCAGGTCACTGCTGGACTGCCTCTCCCCAAGGCTTACACAGAAGAGGTAACTATAATGATTTCTGAGCACTTGTCCTAGGAAACCACACCCCAAATCAGCATGTCTTAATCCGGCCATGGAGAATAAAGGGGGCAGTCACTCTGACCCTGGGCTGTTCCTTAGGGTTGGGGTTGGGGATGGGGATGACAAAAAAAACCCTATGGTGCACTGAAAATCATATCAGAGAAGTAGCAATAAGTAGAATCGGCCCAACCAGGATGGCAGGAAGCCATTGTCCTAGACCAGTGTCTGGTTCTCACCATTTTACTCCCAGGGAACATTTGGCTGTATCTGGAAGCCTTTTTTTGCTGTTTGTTAGAGATAGGGTCTTACTATATAGCTCAGGCTGACCTTGAACTCCAGCCCCGTAAGTGCTGGGATCAGAAACATACACCCCATACCCAGCTAGAGAGACTCCGGAGGTATTGCTGGCATCTGATGTGCAGAAGCCAGGGATTGTTGTTAACAGCCCGTGGTGTGTAGCGCCCCCCACCCCCCACCCCACCCCCACCCCAGTAATCAAAATGACAATAGTACCAGAGTTAAGTAGCCATGCCCTAGATGATGCACATGTCTTTCCTTCATTGTCTTTCCTGCACCGAATAAGTCCTAAATGCCATTTAAATCAAGCCAGGAGAGACCTTTAGAAGTAACATTTTCTCTACAAACCCAAAGCTGAGTTACAGACCCCAGACACAGCCACTAAATGCCTCGGTTGACTTGGCAGGCACATCTTCCATAAGCTGATTTGGTCTACTGGGCAGGAGCTCAAAGAACAGTTCTGAGCTCTTTTTTTTTTTTTTTTTTTTTTTTTTTTCATACTGATATCATTTACCATCAAAGAAACATCCCCAGGGTCACTGTGAGTGCTTACGTAAGAAACAGGCCCATGGCTAAGATGCAGGGTCAGCCACTGTCACTGCTGATTCAATCTCTCTGTCCTTGTGGAGGCTTCTCCGTTATCAGGCAGTACAGGGTCAGTGTACAGCCCCCAAATGAAGTTTGTGGAATTGCCCAGGAAAGAGATGGTTGGTGCCTTGAGTCTGCCTGTCTCGGGAGCTGTGACTTGCCTTTTATGGTCATCTGTGTGATTCAGGTGTAGGAGGGGAATTCACAGTTCTGACCCTCCTGCCACCCCGCAGCCTTTCCTGTATCTAATTGCAGTGAGTGCCCCAAACTAGCCCAGCTGGTGTCTTCATTTAAGACATTCAACTCATTTCAAACTGTTCTCAGTTGGTCTTATGTAGTAATTGGTTTTTATGTGGCTAAAGGTAAGAACAGTTAGAGTGCTCTTTAGACCATCAGATAATCCTTGTCTCAGATTACAGTTAAGGGGGGGCGGGGAGGTCTTGAACAGTGTTTGTAAGGTCTTACTTTATAACCTCCCTACTCTTCCTGCTTGCTGCTTTGGGCATCTAGAAACCGGGTGGGGGGAGGGAGTAGGAGGAAATTGCAGTTAGGAAATGAAATTAATTAATTAATTTAATTAAAACAATAACAACAACAACAAGTAACAGTGTTAGGTTTTCCTAGTGATCCAGCATGTTTCTGTGAAGACAGCCACATTGATTGGTTGGTTGGTTGGTTGGTTGGTTGGTTGGTTGGTTGGTTGGTTGGTTGGTTTTTCTTGAGATGTCTTGCTTTATAGCTCTGGCTGACCTGGAACTCACTCTGTAACCCAGGCTGCCTTGAACTCACAAATATATGCTTACCTTTTTTCTCCTGAGTGCTGGGATTAAAGATGTAGGCCGGTATACCTGGCCACATGTTTTATTTTTAAGAATACTAATATTTTGAGGTTACAGTTATTTTATTTTGCTTTAGTGCTGGGGTCAGGCCCAGGGTCTCATGCATGCTGCTCTGTAGTCTTACCGCCCTTAGTGCATTTTAAATGATACACCCTTTCTTTACAGAAAGAAAATTAGATGCTATAAGAATTAAAAAAAATGATTCTAAGCTGGTTAAGATTTATCAAAAAAAAGAATAAAAAAATTGGGGCTGGAGAGATGGCTCAGTGGTTAAGAACACTGACTGCTTTTCCAGAGGACTAAGGTTCAATTCCCAGCACCCACACAGCAGCTCACAGCTGTCTGTAACTCCAAGATCCGACAACCTCACACAAGATATACATGCAGGCAAAACACTATGTATATAAAAAATAAGTAAATTATTTAAAAAAATGAAATAAAGAGTTATCCTCTCCTCCTCCCCCCCCCAAAAAAAAAATAGCTGGGAGGTGGTGGCACACATCTTTAATCCCAGCACTCGAGAAGCACAGGCAGGTGGATCTCTGTGAGTTTGAGGACAGTTTGTCTACAGATGAGTTCCAGGACAGCCAGGACTGTTGCAGAGAAACCCTGTCTCCTTGAAAAAACAAACAAACAAATGTAAAAAAGTTGGAGTTTCTTGAACAGTTGTTACATATTCTCATGACGGGAAGTAGCTTGGTTGGTAGTGTGGTTGCCACAAATACAAAGCTTTGGGTTTAATCCCTACTACCCCACCAGGCCAGGCATGCCAGTGCACTCCTGTAATCCCAGCACTTGCAAAGTAGAAGCAAGAGAACCAGAAATTCAATGTCATCCTTGACTATATTGCAAGTTTGAGGCAAACCTAGGCAACATGAGACCCTATGTCCATCCATCTATCTATATCTAGATAGTTTTAAATCCTTAGGATACACCTGGTGGGAGAAGAGAACTGACCCCTGCAAGTTGACCTTTGACCTCCACACTCATGCCATGGCACACACAAAGGGACACACACAAATAAATGCAATTTGGGGGGAAAAATTAGCTGGGTTTGGTGGCGCACGTCTTTAATCCCAGCACTTGGGAGACAGAGGCAAGCAGATCGACTGACTTATTTTATGTGTAGGACGGTTTTGCCTGCTTCTCTATCTTTTGGTCCTCTTTGGCTCCATGTCCTCAAGTGCTGGATCATAGGCATGAGCCACCACAGCTGGTTTATGCGGTGCTGAGGGTCCAACCTGGGGCTTCATGCATGCTGAGCAAGCCTCTGCCAGCTGAACCAGAGCCTCAACCTCTACTGTTTGCTTTCAGGGTGGTTTTGTTGTTGTTTGTTTGTTTTTTGGTCTGTTTGTATGTGTATGCAGGAGTGCCTACATGTATTTATGTGTACCACACGCATGTCTAGCGCCCTCAGAGGCAGAAGAGGACATCAGATCCCCTGGAACTGGAGTCACGGGTGGTTGTTAGGACCCTCTGCAAGAACAGCCAGTGCCCTTAACTGCTGAGCCATCTCTGCAGCCCTGGTTTTTCTTTTAGAAGCTCATTTTTATCCATGTGTCTCTGTGTGCATGCATGTGCATGGGGGGAGGGGGTGCCTGAGGAGACAGAAGACGGTATTCCTTAAAGGTGGAGTTAAGGCTCTTATGAGCTTCTGACTTGGATGCTGGATCCAGACTTACTTCCTCTGGATAAACAGGAAGTAGTACTCTTCTTATTTTTATTTATTGTTATGTTTTGAGATAGGGTTTCTCTGTGTAGATCTGACTGTCCTGGAACGCACTCTGTAGAATAGGTTGGCCTTGAGCTCACAGATCCTCCTGCCTTTCCTCCTGAGTGCTAGGATTAAAGGTATGCACCACCACGCCTGACTGGAAGTAGTATTCCTAACCACTGAGCTATCTGTCCAGTCCAGTACTTGGGCTTTCCAAATAGTATTTGCCTTATTTTATTAGCCTTGGGAAGGCTCGTAGTTGAGTTCATTAAATCCTCTGGAACTTCACAGACTTCTTGCAGGACCGTATTTATGGCTGTTGGGTATTAAATGCCTTTAGGGTTGGGCCCTGTGCCGGACTCTCTCTTGTGATCCAGTGGTTTGCACAGTACTGAGAAGAGTCTCATTGTTTTGTTGCACTACAGGAGTTAATCTGATGTGTCAACACACACGTTGTAAGTGTAATTTAAGTAGAGGCATCAAACTCATGCCCTTCAAACAATAAAGAGGACATTCATAGGCTGCATAATGATGTCCGACACCCCAGCTATCGAATTTTCAAGGTGTAGGGAGACAGCACAGCTTCCCTCCAGGGCTGTACGGTCGATTCTCCCTCCGCCAGAAGCATTGTGGGGTGTGCATCAATGGCCTCCTGTTGGGCCACCTTCTTGCCCTCACTGTGAATGTCTTCCGGCTCAAAGACATGCTGTCCTTTTTTATTTTTCATTTGAGACAAGGATTCACTGGGTACCCAGGCTGATCTCAACTTCTCCAGCCTCTACCTCCTGAGTGCCAGGGTTACAGATGTGCCCTGCCATGCCCCGGGGAAAGAAGCTTCTGTCTTCAAAAGAAGCAACAGCTGTTTGCAGGCCTTCTGGCTTTGATCTGACAGGCCTTTTGCTGTTGTTTTACAGGACCTGGACCTGGTTGAGAAGGGCTTCAGTAACTTGAGAAAACAAATAGAAAATGCTAGGATGTTTGGAGTCCCTGTAGTCGTGGCCATGAATGTATTCAAGTAAGTGTGAAATCTAGGAGAAAGGAGGAGTGTAGAAAATGCCAGAAAGCAGCTCCTGGGGCGAGCTGTGCTTGTGTGCTGCTTTTAACTTCATTTTGTTCCTCGCTTAACTGCTGTGGGTTGTAGCTTGTGGTTTGGCCTGTGAGAGGCGACAGGCACTGCGTGTGTGTGTGTGTGTGTGTGTGTGTGTGTGTGTGTGTGTGTGTGTGAGACGGCAGACTCGCTACCTCACCACTGAGGTCCGGAAATCAGAATTGCTCCTGAGGGCCCTCTTCTCTCCTGGGCAACGGGAAGAACGCACAAGCTTGACAAGAAATGTTCTTTCTGGTCGTTCCACGGCCTTTTGTCCTAACAGAAGAGCAGAGCCTACAGCCTGTCTTTATTTCCCTGGGGTCAGGTGGGATGTTATGGTGAGGGAGTTGAATGTATTGAGCTGGAAGTGTTCATGCAAGCGCTGTGTGGGTTGTTTGGCGCTTTCGCACTGTTTAAGGTTTCAAAATAATGGCCCTCACCGCAGCGCAATGGGAAGAAGCAGTTTTTAAAGCTAGTATTTACTGATTCCCAGTGGTGCCCTGGGAATGTTCCAGATACTTTACATGTATTGCTGTCTAAGCCTCATAATATCCCGGGGCAGGCCCTGCTGGGATTCTTTCCAGTTTTTCCTTGTGGGAACCAAATAAGTACAGATGAAGTAACTGGCCAAAAGTTAGCCCAGCCCATTGGTTACAGAGCTGAGCTTGAAACCAGTGTCCATTTTTCAGGCGGCAATCCGTGTGGGGTTTCGTGGCATAAGCCAGATCGGTCTCCCTTCCCCACCCACTTCCTTTAACATGAAGCTCTCCTGTATAGGACAGATACAGACGCTGAACTGGACCTCATCGGCCGCCTCTCCAGAGAACACGGGGCTTTTGATGCTGTCAAATGCACCCACTGGGCAGAAGGGGGCCGGGGAGCCTTAGCCCTGGCTCAGGCCGTTCAGAGAGCATCACAGGCCCCCAGCAGCTTCCAGCTCCTCTATGACCTCAAGGTGGGTTACTTGCTGTATGTAACAAAGCCAGAATGGAGTTTGTGTGAAAATGAACTCAGTGTGGTAACTGGTGTATAGTTAGCAGTGTCTACCTCGTGGTCTGATTCCCTTACGGGTGAGTCACCCCAACCACAGCCTGGACTCTCAGCTTGAGATATCTGTCTGACAAGCATAGATGACTGCTCATTTGCAAACAGAAATACCTGGAGAGCTTAGCTCACACCCTACCTTTTTGAAGCTTAATATATATATATATATTTGCCCTTTTGTGGGTAGATAGAGCCTAGTATGTAGCTCACTGCACTGCGGACTTTCACTATGGCCTCAGCCATGTAGTAACGAAGGGGCTATATCTGGCTCTGGAAATTTTTCTGACCACCTCTCAATAATAGAGCAAAGAAGAGTGTTCCCAAACCCACTTCCTGGTATAGTGTCACCCCAAGTTCAGAGAAGCCTTCCAAGCCCAAACCAAAGCACCTCCACAGGCTTCATCATATTCTCCATCACCGAGTCAGGTGACTTACATCTGGCCTGGCAGAAGCAGTTTGTCCGATGACACATGGCAGTTGCCTTGAAGAATGCTGTTCCTAGGGTTGAATTTCAGGGTTCGATTGGGTGTTAAGTCTATGGACAGTGATTGGAAACTTTGTTTGGAACATTGGGTGTACACTGTACCTCATTCTGCCTGCATGCTCTAGGCTCCTTTTTCCTTGGGTTCTCAAAGATGATCAGAGACTTTGGGAATTAGCCACAAAAAAGAGTGGAGCCCGGATTCGATGGCTCAGTCAGTAAAGTGTCTGCCACATAAGCATGAGGCCCCGAGCTCAGGTCCACAGCACTGCGTAAGAGCCAGATACAGTAGTGCGCGTCTGCAAGCCCAGTGCTGGAGATGTGTGTCTCTCGAGTTGATTTTCAGCCCGTGTAGCCAAGTCAATGAGCTGCAGGTTCAATAGAGACCCTGACTAAAAAGGGAAGAGGGATAGAGGAAAGATACCTGAGGTTATCCTGTGGCCTCCACCTGCATGTGTGTGTGCATGTGCACACACACACACACACACACACACACACACACACACACACACGAGAAAAGGAAGCTATTATTCTCGAGTTTTAACTTAAAACATTTCTGTCTTTTCTCTTTGCACTGTGCAGATAGAATACGTGGAGAGTTAATTAGCATTCTCCTGTTGAGCGTTGGTTTTGTAAATGGGTCTGAAAAGCTGTTCGAACAATCACCCTTCTAGAAAAAGCCATAAACATGGGTGCACACAAATGAAAAGCACTTGTGGGGCCTTTCTCCAAGCCGCTGTCCACGGTGCCCTAGACCTTCAGGGCCGGCAGGTGACCTGCAGTGAGGGAAGGGCTTCAGAACCCTTCTCTCGCGGGAGCTCTTCCCTGTTCTAGCAAACAGGAGGCTGCCACTTTTTGTGTGTTATTCAGCATCTGTGAGTCTTAAATCACCCCTCAACCAAAGTGTTTTTTGCTTCTGAAGTTCTAAATGTGCCTTGGCATTTACCAAGCTCCAATTATATGCTGCATATGACCGTCATCTGCAGCTTCCTAAAGCCGCTCCCGAGAGCGCTTTCACGTCTGTTTTACGAAGCGCCCTCGGAAGTGGTCAGTATTTAGTAAAAAGTCAAGTCTGTGTTTTTATAGGTAGAGCGTTGCACTTTTTAAAATCTGTCCGATAAATTCATTTAGCCTTAGTTGCTAAGGAGGAGAAAGCCCAATATGTGTAGTGTTTGTGTGTGTGTGTGTGTGTGTGTGTGTGTGTGTGTGTGTGTGTGTGTGTGTGTACATCTACATATCGATATGCATACAGAGATGATAACTGTATCTGTGAGATATTTTCCACTTAACCAAATCTGGAACTTCGTATTAAAAGGGTTCAGTGTTTCAGGGCATTTGTGGCCAACCTGATGACCCGAGTTCAGTCACCAGAGCCAGCGTTGTTGAAGGACATAGCTGACTCTCTTAACTTGACCTTTGGTCTCCACCCAGGAACAATGAGAAATGCACGCCCATGTGCTATACACACACAATAAATAAATAAAGAGGCTCTTTTAATTCTAAGAAAATGTTTCTAACCCAGGGCTGGAGGTGTAGCTTAGGGGGAGAGTGTTTGCCTAGAACAGTTGCTCTCAACCTGTGGGTCTTGACCCCTTGGGGGTTGAATGACCCTTTAACGGTGGTCACCTAAGACCATCAGAAAACACCGATATTTACATTACGATTCATAACAGTAGCAAAATTACAGTTATGAAGTAGCAACGAAAATAGTTTTATGATTGAGGGTCACCACAACATGAGGAACTGTATTAAAGGGTCACAGCATTAGGAAGCTTGAGAACCACTGGTCTAAATGATACAAGACCCTAGGTTTTATTCTCACCACTTCCAATAATCAAATCAAGTTAAATATTTGTGACCCCCCCCCAAAAAAAAACCCTCAAGTTATTTGCATACCTGTAGTATATAAAATGCAACTTGTATCCCTTTTGGGGACACTGGCCTGGAATGTCCTTGCCAAGAATCCTCATATGTGTGTCCAGTCACAGTTCTCTTCTCTCTTGTACATCAGCTCTCTGTTGAGGATAAAATCAGGATCATTGCACAGAAGATCTACGGGGCAGATGACATCGAATTGCTCCCCGAAGCGCAGAACAAAGCCGAGGTCTACACAAAGCAGGTGGGTGTTCGGAGTCTGAACCCTGAGCTTTCCCAGCCTCGTGACCTCCTACACTCTACTCCTCCAGACAGCAGCCTCCTCTCCCAAAATACTGGGTTTGGGTTAAAAGTCGCAGCCCTAGATTCTGTATTTACTTATAGGTGGAGATCTAGACAAACCAGGAGGAAATGCGGAGTGTTTTGCTGGAATGCTGAGACACCTGTGTAGTGCCCTCATCTCTGCTCCAGATACTGTTTTATTGCTCATAAGGTTGCAAATCAGATCGTCATTTGTAGACTGTGGTTAGGTACTTTCCTCCTTCCCTTACAGGGATTCTTTCTGGTTCTGGTCTGTGATAACTAAGCTGAAGGGTAGTAAGGTAGAGGTGGCTATGCAGGGAACTAGCCATCTCAGTCTCATAACGGTGTCCAGATATGCTTCATTGCATAATCAGTGTTTCCTGTGTCACACCCTTTCTCTCCCCAGGGCTTTGGGAATCTACCCATCTGCATGGCTAAAACACACCTGTCTTTGTCTCACAACCCAGAGCAAAAAGGTGTGCCCACTGGCTTCATTCTGCCCATCCGTGACATCCGTGCCAGCGTTGGTGCTGGCTTTCTGTACCCTTTAGTTGGAACGGTAAGTGGAGGCTGTAAGTGGAATGCGTTCATTGCTTCGCCTCTGAAATGTGTCACTCGGGCTATCAGAAAGTGCCAGGTTACCATAGTCTAGCAGAAAGTTGTGATTAGGCCTCTCCGGGTTAATCCTGGTACTGATATAGAACATGCAATACCCATTCAAGTCTAACACTGATCCTACCTCTATTAAATGCAGTTCTGTTTCCCAGGGGCTGTTTGCTCTCGATTGTGTCCAGAATGGATCTAACTGGGCTTGGGTGATGCCAATATTCAGTCTGCCATGATTCAGCATTCACTGATTCAACCGTCTGTGGATTGACAGTAGTAGTTGGGTATGGTGACACATACCTGTAATCCCAGCACTTGAGATGAGGTCTGTTGCCAGTTGGAGGCCAGCCTGGTCTACATAGTGGGTTGCAGTTCAGCCAGGCTACGTAGAGAGACCCTGTCTCCAACAAAACCAGCAACTGGCCCTTGAAGAGCTGGTACCCACCATTGGGTGTGCCCTACTTGCTACTACTCTTTGGGAAGTCTGCAGTCCATGTGACTTTCTCTCATCTCAACCTCCTTTTCCTGTTACTCTTCTTGCTTAGGCCTATATTAAAATATCTTTAATGGGCTGGAGAGATGGCTCAGGAGTTAAAGAGTACTGCCTGCTCTTTCAGAGGTCCTGAGTTCAATTCCCAGCACCCACATGGCAGCTCACAACCATCTGTAGTGAGATCTGGTGCCCTCTTCTGGCCTGCAGGGATACATACAAGCAGAACACTGTATACACAATAAATAAATAAATCTTGAAAAATAAAATAAAATATCTTTAATAAAATCTCTAACTCAGCTTCCAAAACAAAATTGCTAGAGGGAAAAAAAGTGTCTATATTAAGTATGCATATCAGTATTAAAGTAATGTGTAACAGCTGTTTATATAGCTTTTAAATTGTATTAGATGTTAAAAGTTGTCAAGAGGTGATTTGTAGTGGGGGTGTGCATAGGTTATGTGCCATATTAGACCATCTTAAAAAGGACTGAGTACTCAGATTTGGAGATCCATGGGGTCTCAGAAAGCAACCCCCATGGGGAGAAACTGCCCTCACAGTCCTGTTACCGAGAGTGTTCTATAAACCCAGCCCTCCCTGTAGCTCCAACAACAACAGAGACTCTCCCATCCAGTGTCTCGCTGATGGACTTAGAACTGCTCCTTATGTACATGTTGTCATTTTGCCTGCAAGTATGTCTGTGCATCATTTGTGTGCCTGGTGCCCAAGAAGACCAGTATGTGGGATCCCCTGGAAGCAGAGTTACAGGAGGTTGTGAGCCACCATGTGGGTGCTAGGAATCAAACCCAGGTCCTCTGGAAGAGTAGCCAGTGCTCTTACCCACAGAGCAACCTCTCCATCTCATTAGAATTTCTTCTTGAAATTCTGTTAGTTCGCTGTCCTTGAAATCAATTAAAATACCAATGGATAAAGCTCGGTGGGGTGTTAAGCTGTTGTAATCCCAGCACTTGGGAGGTGGAAGCCGGAGAATCAGGGTTTCTCCGTGTGGCCCAGACTGGCCCCAAACTTTATCCCCCTGCTTCAAGGGCTAAGATTGCAGATACATGCCAACATAGTTTCTTAAGACAAAGTTTCTCTGTGTAACCACCATGGCTGTTCTGGAATTGGATTTGTTGACCAGGCTGGCCTCGAACTCACCGAGATGTGCCTGCCTCTGCCTTACGAGATCTGGGACTAAAGGCATGCGCCATCACCGCCCAGTAATTTTTTTTTTGAAGCAAAATTGACATTTATTAGAGAAAATGTTTTATTATAGATTTAAATGTGGACAGTAAGAGAAAGAAAGAAGCCAGGCAGTGGTGGCGCACGCCTTTAATCACAGCACTGTGCTTGGTAGGCTGAGACAGGCAGATCTCTGAGTTCGAGGCCAGCCTGGTCTACAGAGTGAGTTCTAGGACAGATAGAGCTACACAGAGAAACCCTGTCTCTAAATAAGTAAATAAATAACAGAGAGAATAGGAAAAGGGCAATATTATGCACATCCCAAAGTAGGTAGGTTTTTCTAAAAAATCACCTTAATTCTTCTTAATAATTGTATTCCAATACATCCTGGTGTCCATGGATGTAATTCAGTGGCTGAGCACTTGCCTGGCTAGCACACCCAAGGGCCTGGGCTCAGTCCCAGCACAGCACAACCCAACAACCAAATCCAAACAACCTTAGCGATACTTTATTGCTATTGGAATTTCAGCATCTAGGTTTGCATGTGAGTGCACATGCCATCACGGGTTTGTTTTTTTCTGATTATCAGTGACCCGTGTTTACAGGGGCAGATCTTCCTCTGAGAAAGAATGAAAGTTCTGAAAATGCTACTCCTTGCTGCTCTAGGAACCATCTCGAGTTTTCTGTGAGCACACACATGCATGTCTGGGTCAGTGTTGTCCATCCTTTACCTTTTTAGAGCTGTCTGCTGGGTTGTTCTGGGCCTGAAGACCAGATCTCCCCTTCCCCTACTGGTCCCCACATGCACCCCTTTCTTACTTACAGAGTGCATTAGTGGAAGCCAGTTGTCAGATCCCTAGAGCTTGACTTGGAGACTATTGATGGGTGCTCAGATGTCAGCATTCGGTTTTCCTCAAATATTGATATTTTGTGTTATAGAAAATGACTCATCTAGTTTATGACATTTTTATAGTGAAGTTTTAGGACTTCAGTCTGAGCTGTCTTCCTTTCTGGGTCTGCTCTGGAGCGTGTGTATATTCATTATACATGCAGTATGACGGGGAAAAAAAATAGCACATTTTCAGTTACAAACCATACAAATTTGCAGATAAGTGGCGAAGCCAAGTCTTCAGAAAAGGAGCAAGCACAAATATAGCGCCGAAGATTCGAGTTTAGCTTTAGAAAGCCTGAGATCGGTAAGAATAGAGACCGTAAACACGTCCAGGCTATATAGAGCAATGTCTTAGCCCGAGTTAAAGGATGTGGATTGTAATGCCATGTCACTGCAATCCCAGAAATCACATGGGCCTCTACGAGATATTCACTGAAAGAAAATTTCAAAACAGACGCCTCCTTTGGTTGCTTGGTTTAGCTGTCTTGAGAGATGGTTTTGCTAGGTAGCCCTGGTTTGTGTTGAACTCACTGTGTACCCCAGGCTGGTCTGAAACTCTGACCAGTGCTACCTGAGCCACCCCAGTGCTGGGACTACAGGGTGTCCCACCTTCCTGTAGTCATGTGGTCATGGCTCACTGCCTCAGCCATGAGCTGATCAGCTCCAGCACCTGCCAAGGCAGGCTAGGGATGGGACCATGCTTCCCCTGCCTCTTCAGCTACAGCTGTCCTGCACAAGATCCGAATGAGGCCTTCGGCTTGCAGAGGGACCTGAGGGTTTCTTGTTCATATCAGGAATCAATGACTGGATTTTTAATATGTAACAAGAACAGCACCTCTTTCATTGATAACTTAAAAGGTGAGTCTGTTCTGTGGCTGCTGCAAGGCACAAAGGGGACGGTGAGTCATTATATTGTGTGTGTATCACAGTAAGCATGCAGCATTCAGAGGATGACTTGAACCAGTTGATTCTTGCCTTCCACCCTGTGGGTCCTGGGATCAAACTCAGGTCATCAGCTTTGGCGGCAAGCACCTTTACCCACTGAGCCATCTTGCTGGTCCCTGAAGTTCATTTGTACTGCTGTTTTACCTCTTAGATGAGCACAATGCCTGGACTCCCTACCCGGCCCTGTTTTTATGATATTGATTTGGACCCTGAAACTGAACAAGTGAATGGATTGTTTTAAACAGGTGAGCTGTTACTGGGCAAGAGTTTCCTTGTTTGCTTTTATTTTAAAATTACATTTATTTATTTGTTTACTTCATGGAGCAGGGAGGGATGTGTGACTGGTGTGTGTTGGGGTCGGAGGGGTCAGTATTCTCCCACCATATGGATGGATCCTGGGTTTTCAGCTTCGGTAGCAAGTGCCTTTACCAGTTAAATTGTCTTGCCCTGCAAAAAGTTTGGTGTTTTTTGTTTGTTTTTTTTTTATGTTTTTCACTTTGAGATTATTCATGAATTCTTTTTGTTTGTTTGTTTGTTTGTTTTTCAAGACAGGGTTTCTCTGTGTGGCTTTGGAGCCTGTCCTGGAACTCATTCTGTAGCTCAGGCTGTATTCATGAATTCTAAGGCTCGAACTAAGTCTACAAACATTCAAATTCTAGTGATTTCCAAATATTTCTTTCCATATTTCACTGAGAGGAGGTAGTCAGGACAGAGAATTAACAGTAATCGATGAATGAAATGTTCCTCATCAGTCTGGAAGAGCAGGGCTCCATGCAGGAGGCAGTGCAGGGATACGGGTGCAGCCTAGACACCATGGAGCCTGCAGGGGTGTTAACTTCCCTCTGAAGGAGGTTTGGGGTTCAGAATTGAGGACCTAGCAGCCCCAAGTCCGTCTGTATAACTTGAAAAGACAGAAGCCAGGTGGTGGTGGTGCACACCTTTAATCCCAGAACTCAGGAGGCAGAGGCAGGCAGATCTCCAAGTTCAAGCCCAGCCTGGTCTATAGAGCAAGTTCCAGGACAACAGGGCCACACAGATAAACCCTGTCTCGAAAAACAAAACAAAACAAAAACAAAAACAAAAAAAGAAAAAAAGAAAGAAAAGGAAAAGAAAAGACAGAAGGCAAGCATTGGCTGGGGGTGGAGCTGATGGTGGAGCTAAGCCTGTGTGAGAACCATGTTCGGCCCCCAGGAAAGCACAGACATACACTCACAGAGACATTAATTGGGTAATCGTCCAGAAAGCAGAGAAGAGAAGGAGCGGGACCAATTCTGGAGTTCTTGGGCCCTGCATAACAGGGCCCCAGGTACTCACCTGCGTGACGCATTCAATTCAGATCTCAAAAATGTCAAGCAGGAAAATCCTCAGCATCCCTCTCCAAGGAATTAAAAAACAGCTTGCCTATGAAACAATGACCTGTGGACTGCCTGGAGCAGCCAGGGCGTTGGTGCACTCAGGGCCATGGAATGAGAAGAGAACAGAATGCCTGTCTTATCAGCAATAAGGAGCTTTTAGATGGCAAAGGAATGTCCCCAAGTATGTGAGGGGAAGATAGCTTTCATCCTGTGTTTACCCCTGGCCAAATCTGCCAAGGTATTTTCAGACGGCAAAGGGTTGCCGCCCCCACTTCTGCTAGGAAGTTATTTAACAATGTGGTGTACTCCAGCAAAATGAGGAACTAAACCAAGAGAGGGAAAGATGGGAGTTTTAGGGAACTGGATTTGGATAGTAGTGAAGGGGTTCTCACAAGAGCACATGACTGAGTTTTGGATCTAGTACAGAACATGGTGGGGGAGGCTGGAAAGAGCTGGGAGACCCCAGGGTGGTACAAGGTAATAAGAAAGCAAACTTCCTGCCCTGAGAAAGTGAAGGTCCAGGTGGTAAGATGTTTTCATTCTGACCACTGTGAGGAGGCTCAGGGTTTGGTCGAGGGAAGCACTTGCTGCAGAGTAGGAATGTGCTATGGGATTTGTCCTGGCTCCCTGCTCCGTCTGGCATGGTGTTCACACAACCATTGTGCTACGGGTTGTCTTTCAAGTTCATCTGTGGACAGACCCTAGAAGACTCACCCGGAGGGAGGGTTGTACGTGTGAACAGTTTTGGAGATGCAGCTAGAGAATGATGAAGTGTGGAAGGGAAGAGGAAACCACAGTGCTTAGATTGATTGATTCATTCATTCACCTTGCTTTTCTTTCCAGATTTCCTATCTCTAAGAGGCTACTCTGTCTGGCCAGTGTCTGTTCAGGCCCATTGAGGAAGTGTGCAGAAATCCAGGAAGTCAGCCCCTGCCTGAAGAGCTTCAGAAATAGTGGGAGTTTCCCTAAAGCCTTTCACAGCCTTAATTCATATCATGTGTATAAATTAACATAAATCATGTCTATTTACTTAGTGAAAGTCTACAGAATAAATGGAATAATTTTGCTACCTTGGTGTTGAAACATAAATGTGTTTGTGACATTGATGGACCTCGGTAGAATAGTAGAATGGACCAGGTGGCGGTGGTGCGCAACTCTAAACCTAGCACAGATCCAGGAGGGTCTCTGTGAGTTCAAGGCCAGCCTAATCTACAGAATGAGTTCTGGGACAGCCAGGGCTACACAGAAAACCTGTTTCAAGAAAACCAAAAATAAAAAGAGTACTAGAATGGCTGCCATCCATCCAGTGGACACATGGAGGTGGGGGCCTTAAAGAAACACGTTCCAGGAGGCACTCTGTCGTCAGTTGTTGGGGTGGTGCTGGCTTGTGTAGTTAGTCATCTCTGTGAGAACGTAATTCAGGAAACCTGAAAGGACTGGGGTGGGGGTAGGGTATGGAAGGAGACTTCCCTATTTTATACCTTTCCTGGTCTGGCTGAGGTCCCCAGGGAAGCTGCTGCCTATATGGATGTCTTGACATCTTTGGGATCCCATTTGAATCATTGACTTAGTGCTGTTGTTTTTTGTTACTGGGGTGTATGTGTGTATAGATAGGTAGGTGGGTAGATAGATACAATTTTTTAAGTTAGTATACAGATCAACAGATTTCTAGGTGGGGTTTTTGTATACATATTTTTTTGGTTGGTTCTCCCGTCCTCTCTCCCCCAACTCTCATCTTTTCCCTCTGGTGTCCTCCCTTCTATTGGCATCCCTACCCCTCTCATGGACCCCTTTCTAGTTTCCTGACCTTTGCCCTTATTTACTCCCACCTAGATACACATATTTCACAGTTAGAGGTTAGAATCTGCATGTAACAGAGAAGAGGCTGCATTTGTCTCCTGAGCATAGGATACCTCACTTAAATATAATGATCCATTTTCATGATTTCATTTTTCTTCATGGCTGGATAAAATTCTATTTTATGTATGTACCACGTTTTAATTATCCGTTCTGGTGACAGGCATTTACGCTGATTCCATTTTGAGTCCTCTAGGATGACAGCACCAGCTTTAGGTGGGCTGTTTCTGCCCCGCTGGCTTAGCAAATGTTTGCTAGACTGCCCAGAAGTACCTGGGCTCCACCTCTCCATGCGGACTGTCTTGGGAGCTTTGGTTTGTCTGAGATTTCCAGCATGTCCTCCCTTCCTTGTCCCATGTCTTCTATTCTCCTCTTTTTCTGCATTGGCTCCTTCCAGGTGCTGCGTCCCCCTGGTGCCAAAGCTAAACACTGTAGATGTGGACGGAGCTCTGTTTTCCCAGGTGTCTTTGCTTCTGGTATACTTAATTCCATGGGTTCACACCAGTGTTGTGATACGGTTTCCTGGTCCGAAGAAACAATGGCAGCACTTTGGAGGCCAATAGCAAAGGAGTCATGAGCATAGGCCTCAGTTCTGGTCCTTATTGCCATGTCCACCTCTCTGTCCCCTCACCCACCTGTCCCCTCACCCCCTCCCTGTCCCTCACCCCCTCTCTGTCCTTCACCTCCTCCCTGTCCCTCACCCCCTCTCTGTCCCCTCACCCCTTCTCTGTCCCTTCACCCCCTTCCTGTCCCCTCATCCCCTCTGTCCCCTCACCCCCTCCCTATCCCTCACCCCCCTCTCTGTCCCTCACCCATTTTATGGAGATAAAGGGGCTGTTGCTGCTTCCTCACGGGTAGTTCTGAAGTCAAGCAAACAAGTCCTACCTAGGTGCCCTGACACATTTGGAGTACTCATTGCTGTCCCTGATAGGAAGCATCTTTCTTGTAAGCCTCAAAATAGTCTATGGAATACCATCTGGGATGGGATTTGCTAGGAATCAGTTTGTAAACAAGAAGGAAGCAATCTTACAAGACACAGTGACTGAGAGACCCTCTTAAAGGATGCAGGCTTCCTCTATACTACCAAACTTTGGGGAAGTAGATCCCTCCACTGGGAAAAACAATGAATAAAAGAATATAGCAGCAGGAGAGAGATTTAACCTGATAAAGCCCTAATACGATAATAAATCAAGTTCCCTGTTTTAAAGATCGAGTAGTTTCTAAATTCATTTTATTTTCATTTATGTGGGTGTAGGTACCTGTAAAAGCTAAAAGAGGGTGTTGGCTCCCCTGAAGCTGGAGTTATAGGTGTTTATGAGCTTTCTGGTGGATGCTGAGAACCTAACTTGGGTCCTCTGAAAGAGTAATAACTACTTTGAACCACTGAGGAACTCTTCAGCTCCTAAAGTTTCTTTTTTGTTTTTTGGAGGCAGGGTATATCTCTGACGGACCTGGAGTTCACTATGAAGACTGGCTTTGAACTCATAGAGATCCTCCTGCCTCTGCCTCCCAGAGTGATGGGATTTAAAGGCATGGAATCTGAGTGTTTCGGTTTGTTTTGTTTTGTTTTAAGATTTTAAGGTAGATATGGTGGTGCATGCATTTAATCCCAGCACTCAGGAGGCAGAGGCAAGGTGGGTCTCTTGAGTTTGAGGCCAGCCTAGTCTACAGAGCGAGTTCCAGGACAGCCAAGGCCACACAGAAACCCTGTCTTATAAAACAAACAAACAAAAACAGAAAGAAAGACCAAAAGATTAATTTTTAATTATATGTCTATATCAGTGTGGGAGAAGGTGCTGGTGCCCATGGAGGCCAGTGGCATTGGATCCTCTGGAACTGGAGTGACAGGTATTTACAGGTACCTGACATGGGTGCTGGAATCCTGACTCTGCTCTACATACTCCAGCAGCAAACACTCTACACCCCTGAATCATCTCTCCAGCCCTGTGGTTTTTACTATCACAGATAATGTAGCATAGGGCTTCAGGTGTAGCTCAGTGGTGGAGGGCTTACCTAGCATGTGTGAGGCCCTGGGTTTGACCAGCAAAGCCACAAGTAAATAAATAACACAACGGTGAGTGGAAAACCTGGGAAACTCCCGTGTGTCTCTGCAACTTGTGTGCAAGCATCCACATGTCGAACCCCTGCCAGTGAAACTCCCGACTTCATGACAGGAGCTGACACCTGCTTGGAAATGTGTATGTGCATTGTAATCGCTTAGGCTTCCATCTCATTGTACGGAAAGGCATTTCGGGGTTCCAGTGCCGGTGTCTGCTGTCACCTTATTCCGAAGACTCTGCTCTCTGCTGCCTCTCAGCCGTTCCTAGAAGGCAGCTCCTACCAAAGTGTACCAAATAGAAAACCGAGTCCTTTCTGCTTGCCTCCAGAAGGAAGAGGTAGCTAAGTGATGAAAGCTTAAAGGAGAGATGAGGTCAGTCCTGATGGGCAAGGGGTTTCATGCAACTGATTCTGGGATCTTTGCTCAAAGGTGCCACAAGTACAAGCCTGCAGAGGCTATTTCCATAGTGAAAGAAAGCATAAGGTATCTGCAGCCACACATATAAAATACCTATAGAAGTACCAGCACATGGGGGACATGTCCACGTCACCAGTGCAAGTCCTATCCCTTCACCACGGACTAGCAGTCCCTCCTGATCCATCAGTCCCCAGTCTTGTCTTCTGGCCCTCCCCTCTCCATGTTGGTAGGAGAAGCAGATTGTGCCTCCTGATTGCACCTCAGATGCTGTACATGAAGATGTATACACACATAATTTAAGAGCGACAGCAGTCCGTATGTGTTGCCAAGTAAGGCACTTGGGTTTGTGCTGGCTCCCTGCAGATCTCACGGTGCCCACAAATAGATCCAACCACCCGGGACCTGGAGCCCCAGGTTCATTAGATGGTGTGCCAGAGGAAGGAACTGTGGAAGGCTTATTCTGAGAAAGGCTCAAGAACATAAAAACAGTTAACAAGGAGTGGGGACCACCTTGGTAGCTAAAAGTCTGGACTGTGTGGATGGGGACCAGAATGGAAGAGATGGTATAATCAATTCAGTGCTGTTCGGGTGCATATGTAGGCTATTTTGTTGGCACGCTCTATCTGTGACATTAATAAGATTAGCTGTAAGGACAGTTCCTCGTCAGATTGGAGAGGTATTTATAGCTCGTTTCCTAATTACATAATTCAAATGGAGTAGTAGGCAATAATACAGTAAAAGCTTCAACAGTCTTGTTGCTTCAGTGTGTTTAGGAGTGACAGGTTTCCTTTTCTCTCAGGCATGAGGTACGGGGTGCATTGTTCAAACATCTGGCATCGAGTTCTAATCGTATCCTACAGAAAAGCCACAAACGCAGGATTTTATTAACAGTAATATTCCCTTCCTCTCTTCTGAGAGAGAGAGAGAGAGAGAGAGAGAGAGAGAGAGAGAGAGAGAGAGAGAGGTCAGATAAATTGTTGATCATATAAATTATATTTTCCCTTAGAATAGAAGATAAATCCACCTCTTAGACTGTTCAGCTCTTTTTTAAGAGCAAAGCAAGTAGGAGAAGTACAAGTTTCTAAGGTTCTCTTTATTGCTGGTGTTTCAACCTGCATCTCTCATCTCCCTTTTTTTTTTTTTTCTTTTTTTTTCTTTTCTTTTTTTGGTTTTTCGAGACAGGGTTTCTCTGTGTAGCTTTGCGCCTTTCCTGGAACTCGCCCTGTAGACCAGCCTGGCCTCGAACTCACAAAGATCCGCCTGGCTCTGCCTCCCGAGTGCTGGGATTAAAGGCATGCGCCACCACCGCCCGGCTTCTTTTCTTTTCTTTTTAAGTGGGTCTTGCTATGTAGCATAGCCTGGCTAGGGACTTGCCATCCCCCTGCTTCAGCTACTCAAGTCCTGGGACTGCACAGCCACATCTGGCTCCAGGTGCTTTCTAATGACACAGCTGTGCTCCCCTACCCTCATCTGAATCAGCCTCCTTTCGCTTTTCCTAAAATGACTGCCAACGCCCAGATCCGCTGGATTTGAAGGACCTCATTTCACAGCACCTCTGCTGCTTGAGTGGCATGGATTTCTCCCAGCGTGTTTCAAGTTCAGAACAGCCAGAAGCAAGGTTGACATATAACCTACGTGGGGACAAAAAGACCATAATCATTGGCCCACGTTTGCTGGGTGAACAAAGCTAGATCAAGTTCCTTTCGTTTTTGAGACAGGATCTCACGTAGCCCAGGCTGACCTTAGACTCCCTATGTAGCCAAGGATGGCTTTTGAAACTCATCCTACCATCTCTCTCTCCTAAGTGCTGAGATCACAGGCTTGTTTCACCGTGTACAAAACTTTGTGCACTCCAGGCAAACGCTGTGTGTGTGTGTGTGTGTGTGTGTGTGTGTGTGTGTGTGTGTGTGTGTGCACGCCCTGTCGCCCACCGCCAGTGCCTGTAGAGGCCAGAAGAGGATGGAGGATCCCCTGGAGCTGGAGTTAAAGGTAGTCCTGAGTGATCTGAAGTGTGCTGGGAATTGAACTCTGGTCCTCTGCCGATCAGGAAGAGCTCTTAACCTCTTAACCTCTGCAGCTCTCTCCTTTGAACCTGTTTGATTACTTTGACTGAATCTGGATTTCCTATTTCACAGTTTTATCACTAACTTTTAATCTACAAACTTAGAATCACATCAGTTTTGTGTCCCAAGAGTTCATTCCTTATCAAGTCTTGGTGGAGTAAGTCTAGACTAGAAATCTTAGGGAGGGAAAATATATTCCTAGAAAAACCATCCCCAAGTGGACATCAGAGATTGGCCCTTCTAGAGATCATGGTTCACTCAGGAAAGGGTAGGGGTCTTATTCTTCCACGCTACTGGGGTTCCTGAGCTCTGTGCTAGGAAAAGCCTGGAGGAGACTGGGATGTCATTTACAGGACCTTAGCTGAAGCTCTTGAAACAACCCCAAAGCCACTGGCCCTGAGCTGTGGAAGCTGTTTTTCACCCAACACGACACCTTTCTGCTCTGGTGTGGACTATGCCAGCACCCTGTGCTCCGAATGGCGCTGGAATGTCTAGTGCCCTTATCTCCGTCCCCGATTTAGAGAAACCAGGTGAGCAGTCCCCAGGGAATGTCCTAAAAGAAGCAGTAATGACCTGTGATTCTGATGTGAGATGTTAGATGGACCATGTTCTAAAGTGCGCTCCTCACCTGTGCTCTGTCAACGTGGATGACCACATCTGTCCAGCTGATTTCAGCTTGGCCTCTGCAGTTTGACAAAGTTGGTTTTGTTTCTGTTTTTGACCATATACATAACTTTCTCTCTAGCCAGGTGTGGTTCCCGAGGCAGAGGTGGGTGGATCTCTGTGAGTTGGGTGCCATCCTGGTCTACATGGTGAGTTCCAGGTCTGCCGGAGCTACAGTAAAACTCTGTCTCAAAATAATTTTTTTCCAGATGACCCCTTCTGACTGTACAGTTATAAATCTTACTTTTTAATTTTATTTTTAATTGTAGGGGGAGGGCGGTCATGTGCACGTGAGTATTTTTCCCACAGAAGTAAGATATAGCGTTGGTTACAGGTGGTTCTGAGCCGCCTGATTTGGGTGCTGGGGATCGAACTCGCATCCTCTGGAAGAGGAAATACATGCTGCTCACCGCTGAGCCATCTTTCTAACCCCATCAATCTTTCTTGGAAGATATGCTGTCTACCTTGTTTTTAATGTTCGAGGGGAATTTATGGTGGGCGTCTTATCATTTCAAACACGGTCTTTTGCGGCTGTGCGTCTCAGGAAATGAGGGGCCCTCTACCCTCTTCTCATGGTCCTCCTGCTCTGCCTTACTGGCCCCTCTACCCAGACCCTGATGTCATTATGCAGCGGGGACGCGTGCGGGGCGGGAGCACCAAGGTCTCTCCCAGGCGGCGGGGCAGTCTGCTGGCAGGTGGCTTGCTGAGTTCGCCCCGCCCCTGGCCCTAGCCCCGCCCCGCTGCTCCACTCGCATTGGCGCAGCCAGCTGTCTCTCTCCGCATTGGGGAGGGGGCGCGCGGCTGCGGTCCCTCTGCAGAGGGCTGCGCGCTCCGCGGCCTCTGGAGCTCCCCGTTGTTTGGGCCCGTGCACCCCGACCTCGGGAGCAGGGCTGGCCCGAGACCGCGACGCTCTGGGTAAGTGGAGGCAGGACCAGAGGCTCTGGGTCAGGATCGGGTGTACTGAGCCCCTGGTGGGAAGGTGACGGCGACAGACCCGGGGTCCGGGTCACCAGACAGTGAGGGGCGCGTACTGCAAGGTCGCTGGTCCTCAGGCGTCTCCAGGTGGGTGACCCTGGGCAGTTCTGCCGCCCGCTCGCTTCGCACGCGGTGCAGCTGGTGCCTCGGCACCGGCTACCTAACCCTTATCCTTCTTCAAGGCTTTTTGGGGAACTGTGATTTTCGGCTCCGGTCTATGATAATTCTGCAGATAGCTTGAAGCTGGGCTATCTGTTCCACGCCCCCGGTATTTTCCTTTCTGAGCCCTGTCTGCTGCCACAGGGGCGTCAAGCCTGGATAGAGTCCTTCCTCCAGGAGGAAGCTTCGCGGTTCGTTTCTGGTTCTGGGAAAGGTCCTTGCTCTGCTTGGATAGTGATTGCTCTTTGCTGCACACGACGGGGGAAAGGGTGGTGGTTGTTTTCTGTGGCCTTAGACATGAGATTCTGCCAGCGAAGGACAGCAGGGACGTTAGGGTTTCCAAGGCAATAGAGCTCCTCTCGAAGGTAAAGGCGAACGAACCATTTGCAGTCTTTACACTCTGCAAAGTTTTAACGCCTGCTGCCTGCATCCTTTCTCCGCCTCGGCTACACTTGTTGGGGTGTTGATGTCTACAGTGATGTACATTCAAAGAAGCCCTCTCGTGCAAGCATCTGGGCCATTCGGGTTAGTTTCGGATACTTTTTGGAATATGATATTGCATTTGACTATTTCTTCTAACGATACATCCTCTGCTTAGAAGGAATGCTCGCTCAGGCTTGGAGCCATTGAGACTGGGTTCTAGTGCTTATCAAGGGTGTGTGAGGAGAGACTGTGTTTTTTGGTTCCATCATTATTCAAGAATTTATGTGTCTGTGTAGAAACATAAAACGTATAATACCTACCCTTAAAAAAATCCCCTTAGATCTTAAAATGATTTTTCAGGGTTCTGATTCTACAGAGAATTAGGAGCTGGTACCCAAATGGAAGCACAGTGAAGGATTTACATGCAAGCAGAATAATTTCCCTAACTTAGGACACCTATCAACTAAAATCCACAAAACTATCGGGGAATCACCCTATGCCCCCATTCTGTAAGCCGTTCCATTCTGTAGATTGTTATTTTTTGGTGGCACTGGGGATCAAATCCAGGACCTTGTGGCATGCTAGGCCACTGAGCTATATATATGCACAGACCCAAAGCTGAGTTTTACTTTTTTTTTCTCTTGAGACAAAGTCTCATGTAGCCAGTGCTGGCTCCAGCCACCCTAGATAGCTGCAGATGACCTTGGGTGATTCTCCTGCCTCCACCTCCCACCTGCTGGAATCTCAGTCCTGTACCCCCACAACCAGCCTTGGATGAGTGTTTGAAAGCAATTCACTTTTTCACGGCATCCAAAGCACGGGCTTCAGAAACAGGCAGCGTCGGGTTAAATCTGAGCACTGGGGCTGGCTAGCTTTGTAATCTCAGGCAGGCTGCTTTAACTGCAGATGGAGATCTCACCACCTCCTCACTCCGGGATGCTGTGGTGCAGGTTAGAGACGGATGTGAAAGTCCTCGGCACTGCCTCGCACACGAGGGTTGCACAACCGGGGCTGGCTGTTCCCAGCACCGACTTACCTCCAGCTGTGTGCAGTTACAGTGGGGAAGTATGAGTAGCAGACACTTGGGTGAAAATGTCAAAGTTACGCAAGGACTTTGAGACGGGAGACCGACATCGACGCTGGGTTTTTCTGAGAGTGTATATGGAAAGTAGCACCCCCTTGATGGAATTTTTAGAACAGAAACCGTATGCTACAATAGGAAGAACACCAGAGAGTCAGAATTTCTACTTCTAACTCTGGCTGGGGCCTCATCTAGCCTAAGGCTTTCTGCAAGCCCACCCGCCCACATGGGAGCTCAGTTTTGTCA
>CABHPR010149396.1:39123-67579 GCA_902168415.1 Peromyscus melanophrys | reverse complement strand
CTCACTCTAAACTCTGTCACTACCTCATCACCACACATCAGGGAGATGCTCAATGAGTACTCACTGAATGAAAGAATACCTAGTGTACTCATGGTCTTTCAATGATCTGCAGCTTCTATCAACAGGCTGGGTCAGGTGCTACGGTATATAGAATTTTCTTTTAACATCTTAAGAACTTTTCCTCTTCTTCCTATCCCTCCTCCTCTTTTCCCTCTTACTCCTCCCTTTCCTCTACTTTAACTAATGCAGGAGATTTTTTTTTTTTAAGAAAAAGCAAAACTTGGAGCAGGAGTTTAAACTGAGACCCAGATGTTCTCTAGAAATCTCATGAATAGAGCTGTGTGAAGCACCTGCAATATACACCTTCCTTGTCGATCTGTGTGTTTCTGGGAGGGAGTCAAGGCATTTATAATATTCTCAAAAGCCACCTAGGGATTCTATGCTAACAAGGAACAGTGCAGCAGTTGAAAATTCATTCCAATAAACCTTTCCTTAACTTTTGGTAGCTCTGGTTCAATTTCAAACTTCTCCCTTTGGGGAATTTTGTCTCTACATTCACACCCAAAGGAAAAAATTATTTCTGCAATTGCTTAATAGGCAGTTTGAGGATGGAGCCTTCATGAGATGGCATCCAGGATGATATTTATTCCCTATTAGTAGAAGAGGATGCTCCTATGGTACATTTTTTGGTAGAAATATGGGATATCAGGTGCAGGAGATGGAATTTTATATGTATATGTAGGTGTGCATGCATGCATGCATGTTTGCACACACCCATGTTCATGTATGTGCCCACAGAAGCAACAAGTAGCATTATATTTCCTGAAGCTACAGTTTCAGGCAGTTGTGAGGGACCCGATTTGGGTGCCAGGAACGGAACTCTGAGCCAGTGGAAAAGCAGCAAGCACTCTTTACCACTGAGCCATCTCTTTAGACCCTCACTAGGACTTTATATTTTATAATAAATATAGGAACTTTGAAGATTCTCTTTGCTTCATCTCCTGCTTTGAAGAAAATTTCAGATATATTATAATAATTGGACTGAATTACATCCTGTGTAGATGCACTTCCCCTAGCTGGGTTATTCTATACTTAAAGGGCCACTGGGAAGGCAACCATAAGTCAGTCACATGAAAAATACCTTCCACTGTCCCCTTTTCATCAAGTGTAGCCAAGTGGAGAGAGACCAACACATGAGAGTGGATTTAAATCCTTTGGTTAAACTGAGAGCAGTCTTCCAGAGCTAGACACATGGCATGTTCTCCAAACAGACAGTACAGTTGCATGCAGAAGCCCTTCTGCAAATAACCACAAAGTTGTAAACTTGGAACTTTCATTTGAAAATGCAAAAGGGGAGCCACATATTGCTCTTTCAAGGCTGGAGCTATGTCTCCATAAACTAAATTGGAAGACTTAAAGAGTCTCTCTTGGTATTAGGAGAAATTTTTTTCTGAGAAAGGAGGGTTTCCGACTGCTGTAGAAGAAAGACAGGCAGATCCCTAGGGCTCAGTGACCAGTCAGCCTTGCTGAATCAGTGATTTCCAGGTAAAAGAGATCTTGTGGTGGGCTTGAGCAAACAGGATGGATGGTGACCTGAAGAACAATACTCAAGGTTGAATTCTGACCTCCCCATACACACATGTGTATGCATACCTGCACACACACACACACACACACACACACACACACACACACACACACACAGCAGGATGAATGAAAGATCCAGTCCAGCCTTTACATTCATTGCATCCAGTCAGTTAAATGGCCAGCTATTTAGAACATCTACACTGAAGCATGTATTTTGCTAATAAATGAGATGCCTAAGTAGATTGGCTAAAGGGGCCACTGATTTCAGTAGGACAAAAATGAAATTGATTTGCTGTGGGATGTTCTGTATGGCAAATGTGTTGCTCTGATTGGTCAATAAATTAAACACTGATTGGCCAGTGGCTAGGCAGGAAGTATAGGCGGGACTAACAGAGAGGAGAAAAGAACAGGAAGGTGGGAGGAGACACTGCCAGCCACCGCCATGACAAACAGCATGTGAAGATGCCGGTAAGCCACGAGCCACGTGGCAAGGTATAGATTTATAGAAATGGATTAATCTAAGATATAAGGACAGTTAGCAAGAAGCCTGCCACGGCCATACAGTTTGTAAGCAATATAAGTCTCTGTGTTTACTTGGTTGGGTCTGAGCGGCTGTGGGACTGGCAGGTGAGAGAGATTTGTCCTGACTGTGGGCCAGGCAGGAAAACTCTAGCAACATTGATTCTTAACCTTTATTTATTCTATTGAATATCAATGACTGTGTCTGCCATGCACTGAGCTGTGAGCAAGATGTTGTGAGAGAGATGGAGATGATGGAGTGCTCATCCCTGAGGAGTCTATCATGCTCAGTGTTCTCTAGCCTCCCTTACAGAACAGCAGAGTCATCTAGTGAAAGTAAGAGTGTTTCCCTCTACCTCACTGTAGGGCTAATGTCCCTTTCAAAGTTTTGTTTCTAGAAGCTGATTATGGCTGGGTGCAAGAGGTTGGTGTTCTTTTGTTCAAATTCTGCTTTAATAATCATCTTTAGCCTTCATAAAACTACCAGGTAGAAAAATCTTATGGAGTTATTTCCTCTTAATTGTGAAATATCACAATTTGTCTGTGGAAGAGAAATCAACTTCCTTCATATTTTCTCTTAAACCATACACATTCTGAGTCATTGTCTTATTTCTAGAGCCTAACTTTTCTCTCTATCTCCTGGTATCTTTTATCACTTGGTCTATGGGTTCACACTAACTGTCTTGTGTTTTCTTGGGGCCAGGGCTTTTCTTTTGGATTATGCTGATGCCTACTTGGACTTGGTGTTACTTTCATTTGAAAATCCTGGAGAATTTTCCTTTGGTTCTGCAGGTGTGGCCCGTGACTACGCTCTGTCCATTACTGCAGTTCATGGAGCATGTTCCTAATTAAATATACGTGTAAAGCCATCTCCTTTCAAGTTCTCTCTCTTTCTTCATTCTGTGCTATCTTTGTCCTCAGGTAGACCCCTCAAGGCTAAATATAAGACGTAACATTTTTGGATGAATATTTATCTTACTTCAGAAGGTCTCTGGACTTGAGATCCTCATGAATTGGGCATGTTCTATTTAAGTATGGAGTAGAGGATTTTAAGAAGATATAAATAGTACCTTTCAATGTTGAGTTTAAGGATGATTTCCTAGACAAAAAGATCTTATCTAAAATTCCTTGTAAATTACAACTTCATTAATGAATCACCCGAACAAGAAACGACTCACCCAAATAAAGAGAGCTGTGTCCTGGCATCCCTTAGGGTTTTCTGTTATTTGTCATGTCCAATGGTATGTGTCTGGAAAACACATGCTAGTTGATTTAAAAGT
This sequence comes from Peromyscus melanophrys, assembly GCA_902168415.1. Taxonomy (NCBI): domain Eukaryota; kingdom Metazoa; phylum Chordata; class Mammalia; order Rodentia; family Cricetidae; genus Peromyscus; species Peromyscus melanophrys. The sequence goes on along the minus strand of CABHPR010149396.1, from coordinate 64,193 downwards.
TTAGATCAATTATAATAGACAGGGAAGTTTAGAGGGGACAAAGATGAATAAATGCCTACTTTTCAGTAGTAGAAGCTCAACACTCATAAGTACAGGTAAGAAGAAGATGGTCCTCTTCCTAGGACAGTATCTTATACCTGGATCGTTATAACTTCATTATATAGCATTATAACTGTTACCACTCTTGTTTGTCTGTCCAACCATAAGCTTCTTGATTATTGAATACTTTTAAATTTGCCTTGTTGCTCACTAAGATACTGTTTAAATAATTATTTTGTTTTTATTGATATGTTTGTGTGTGTTTTGGTGTGCACACACGTGTTCATGTATCCATGAAAGCCCATGCAATTTTCATCAGCAGCCCTTTAGCTCACTTCAGTTGGTACATTAGCTCCATTTTCCATCTTAGAAGAAGGCTTTCCCCACGCAGCCACAGAAGGTATATACACATAGCTGTCCCTGCTCATGATGGCAGAGTCAGTCTTTACGCTTTGCTGAATGAATATTCAGAGTTCAATCTTAGGTTTCTTTGTTTGCTGCACTCTAGTCAAACTGTTTGATCTTGTCTTCAAAATGCTGCTTGAATTATATTCAGTTCCTCAGTTCATTGTAACCATGATTTATTTTTGTTTCCTTAGGTTTTTTGACTCTTCATTTGAAAATGGATTATTGCCTCAAAGCATTTTGACATTGTGCTCTTATCTTAATATATGACTGTAAAGAGGTTTTTTTTTTAGTTATATGTATGTGTGGGTCTGTGTGTGTCAGTGCAGGTGCCCATAGAGGAAAGGAGGGTGCTGATCTCTTCAAGCTGGAATTATATAGGTGGTTGGGAATTCCTATATGTGTGCTGTGATACAAGCTTGTGTTCTCTGCAAGAATAATATGAGCTCTTAAGCCCTGTACCATCTCTCTAGCTCTAATATGTAACTTTTGTATCATGATTTCATGTATGTAAGAATCCATCACTAAGAATCATTTATTTTATTTTCTAGAAAGAGCTTCTTGTCATTAAAACTTTGCATAATGTCTTCTTTTGAGAACAATATTCAATATCTGGAGATGACTCTTTCATATGTTGCCTCTCTGTTCTACAGTGGTAGAAGCAGAGTGGACTAGAGTTATGAATCAACCTAATGGATTTTCTTCTTTCTGGGTAGTGAGGAAATGATTCATTTTCTCTGCCTTCTATTTCTTCATAAGAAACACAGATAACAGGACCGTATACTTCAAGCTTCTGTGGTAATAAATCACATTTTACTTAATTGCTATCATGATTTTGACTGCTGTATTTTGTCAATAATGAAAGGTGGCTACTGTCCAGAGTCCTGAACAAAGCCCACTGTGGCAAGAACAAGGAGTTATGTCTACATTTAGGCTAACTAGGAAATCTTAGCTCCGAACAGCAAGATCTGATATGAAACAAAACTGGGACCTGTAGAGATACCTCAGTTCTAAAGAATGCTCTTGCAGAAGACCTTAGTTCAGTTCCTAAAACCCACTTTGTGGGGTTCACAATCACCTATAACTTTAGCTCCAGGGGATCAATGCTCTCACATATACATAATTTAAAATAAAACAAACCAAAAACCAAATTGATCATAGATTATAAAGTGTAAAGGATGAAAATATGATCATCAATGCTTATTTGCCTTATACTTTAAGTAATTTCTATATTTAATAATTTACTTGTCTAAGTGGGTAATAAATGTTTATTTGCTGTTATGGACAAGCAAGAAGCCCTGTTTGTCTCTTTGCAAGCAATGGTTCTGAAAGACATATATAAGATTTACATGGGAGCTTGTTAAATTCAAACCACAGGGTCCCATTCCTAGACCTTGGTGGGTGAGGAATGAGCTCTAATCCTCCATTTTCTTATTTCTTAGATGGGTTTGGACCATACGGTGAATACTAGTGGTTTAATAGATGTGAAAATTCTGCACTGTATCATAATTAAGTCTGAGAAAGTATTGGCAATATTCTGCTTGATCTGGTTAAAGGTATGGATTAGCGACAGTAGAAAAGAAACTTTTTCCCCAAAAGCTCTATGTCACTTAGTGATGGGTAGAACACATTTAACCTGTGGAGGGATATTATTCCTCAACTAAAGGTGTATAGATCAAATCTATGAGACTAGTCTGATATCAGAAGTTTCATTGTCAGCAGGGGGACAGTATGGGAAACATCTGATTCATTTTTCATTTACTTTTTTTTTTTTTTTAGCAGACATTGGTTCTCAACCTGGGGGTTGAGCAAGGCTTTCATAGGGATCACATATCTGACATCCTGCATATCAGATATTTATATTATGATTCATAACAATAACAAAATTACAGTTATGAAGTAGCAACAGAAATAATTTTATAGTTGGGGGTCACCACAACATGAGGAACTGTATTAAAGGGTTGCAGCATTAGGAAGGTTGAGAACCACTGGTTTGAGGAAATGTAGGAAAATTTTCTCACTCTAGCTTTTGGTTCTTCCACATCCCTCATGCTCATCAGGTGCGATTTGGAGGGTCTGGAATCAACGTGATCTTCTTGGTGTTTCTACAACAATTTCCCAGGACCTAACATTTTTATGACCTACTCTCTGGAAGGAGTGACTTTTTATAGTTATTTCAGATGGTTGTGGGACTGTCTAAATATAGATCACCCCAATACTTTCCCACTTCAGAAGGCCTGCATCTATAGTCTCTTTTTTGGGTGATGGATGCTTGACTTTGGACACTGAGGTAAATGTGGGATTTTCTCCCTCCTTTCCAAAGAGGGACGGACTTAATTATCTAATTCTAGACTTTCTAGAATTTTTGTTCTTTCACAATGAACTTAATTTTTAAAATTTGAACTTTGTGTGTTTGTGTTCATACATGTGAGTGTGTGCACATGCACACATACATGCACATGTGGAGATCAGAGGACAACTTTTGGGAGTCAGTTATCTCTTACCATGTGGGTCCTGGGGATTAAATTTGGGTTGTCAGGCTTGGTGTCAGATGCTTTTGTTCACTCAGCTATCTCTTTCTCAAAACAGAAAAATTAAAAATTTAACAGTATAGGCTACTGCTGTTGTCCTTGGTTGCCTGCCAGCGGTTAAAGGTAGGTCCCTATTGCTGAAGACATCATGGACTTCAAACACAGACAGGACTTGGTTCTGACCTGAAAGCCTACTCCCTGAGGACTAGGTTTCATAGTCTTTCATGAACTGGAAGGTGCAATGCACACTGGCTATAGAAGGAAACATCCAGCACTCCTGCACAGCTGTGACACCTAGGAACCACAACCATGACCAGTATGACCAGATACCTCTAAGAGTGTGATAATGATATTTGTATATGGGTGGTGACCAACTGCTGCCTAATTGGACTCAAGGCCTGTTCAACATGAAAGAAATCATTCCTGTTACTGGGAAACCCAGCCAGCTATCCAGGGTTAGTGAGGGCATTGATCTTAGAGGAGAACCTACTGCTGCCAGGTCACTCGGCAGAATTCCTAACTGGATTCTAAATACTTTCCCCTGTGTTCACAGATAACTGTAGCCCTCACCTTTCATCAAAGAAGCTTCTCTTTGCAATAGACAGACAACATTACAGAAAACCACACCTGGTCAAAACGCAGGGAACAACCGAGTGTGGAGTTCCCAGCCCCAATGGATAGATCTATAACACAACTTTTATAGTCAAGGTTCGGGAAACATCACAGAAGAGGATGTGGAAAGATGTAAGAGCCAGAGGACTAGGAGATCCGCTGTGAAATTTTGTCTTCTAGAAATGACAGGGAAGCTACAGCCATGATACCTCAACAGTAGGGTACCTAAGCAAGCACTCAAACAAGGACACCACCAATAGATGTGGTAACATGGAAGGGGGAAACCTCATGGGGTCCTAACCCCTCACAAAGAACTACAGGCCACTAAGGAATGTAGAGAGTAGGAGAGTTAGTCTTCCCTAGGGATGACCCACATAATTGGTTATCCAATACCAAGCAGGAAGACCTGAAATCATATACATACAGACAACACTAAATGGATTCAACAGGTTATATATATATATATATATATATATATATATATATATATATGGATAAATGAATGAATAAATAAGCTATATAAACTACGTAAATAAATTAATAAAAGAAGAGGCTATGAATTTGAAAGGGTTGGGCCATTGAAGGGATTGGAGGGAGGAAATATAATTATATTTTCATTTGAAAAAAGAAAAAATGATATGGAAAATTTAATAATGTGCTTTTCTTTTTATAATACAAAACCAATCAGTGATTCAGTTATAGAAATAAAAAGATCGATTTTTTTTAGCCTATAAAACAAGGGCAGCTGTGTTGTCAGCATACTTCCTTGCTATGAATGTCAACTTATAAAACTCAATACAGATCATAGTTACTAGTTTTTAATATATTTTTTAAATCTCTTAAGATCTGTGTTCCCAGACTGACCTTGCACTTGGGGTGATCAATTTCAGCATTCTGAGTACTGAGATCACATGTGTGTGCTGCACATTGGCTTATCATTTTAGTTTTGAGACAAAGCTCATTATGGAAAACATCTACAATATAATGTAACAAATTTGCCTTATTCAATTAAAAGTTACTTTTTTTAAATACAGAAACTCGTATCTCAACAATCACATTTTCTCCTAAAGAATCTGTGTATCTTCTTGTTTATATCTTCCAGCTCCATAGTTATATAGATCTTTATGAATAAGCATTTAAATTTTAATCATTTTTATTGGATGTTTTCTGCCTGTTTGATTCTTTCTTAGTGTACCAAGAAATAATGTAAACATATTCAGACTATAATGAGACCTAGTCACAAATAAGTCTGATACGACTCTTCACCTTCTAGACACTAGAATTTTCATGTAATCCCAGGTCCTAACGCCTCAATAGCCACTAATTAAACAATCCAACATTTTTACCAGGAAGTAACTTCTTAATAACGTGTCTATATTGCCAAAGAAAACTAAGTGGTATTTTTAAAATACTTATTTTATGTTTGTATGTATGTATGCACACACTCTTGCATGCATGTGCACATGTGTGGGTATGAGTGTGTGAGTGCATTTGTTTTTTTTTTTGTGTGTGTGTGTGTGCATGAATATAGTGCCTATATCTGTGGAGAACAGAAAAAGGAATTAGATCCCCTGGAGCTGAAATTACAAGGCCCTTGTAAAGTGGTCCCCTGCAAGGGCAGTGCATGCTCTTAACCACTGAGTTATTGCTATAATCCCCAGATGGTGCTTTCAAAGCTAGAATTCACACTATTATGAAGGTCTCTTTTACATAGAGTTGACATGAACTGGAATACAATATCCTTTTCTAAGTTATCTGAGATATAAGAACAACCCCCACAGCATGTTTGATTCCTAGCAACCCTCTGAGTCTGACCATGTCTCCTTTGCTTGGGGACCAGCCAGGGCCTTTCCTCTTCACTTTCCTGTTTGTTGATAAAGACAGACTAGTCATGAGCAACTTTTCATACAGAAAAGCGTCACTGTCATATGTGTTTTTCAGAGACTCAAAGACAGGTTTTATTGTGGGAAAAAATAGACGATTTTAGGTACACACCAATTAGAAGGTTTTAACACGAACGGGTGGAAAGTGAATAGAATAGAACTGAAATGTGCCATTGGTTCAGAAAGCATGTTTGACTTTTTCTGGTGGTTCTGTGTTAGGACAGGGACAATAAACAGGGAAGTCTTTGACCAAGTGATGGCTTGACTGGTCTGGCATGGCTTCTTCAGAGATATGGTTGGCTTCCTGCAATGATTTCTGTGGATTCTGTGGGCTGGCTTCCTTAGCTGATTGCTACAATATTTGAGGGTCAGAGTTCTCCTTCTGTACATGGAGTGACCACTATCTGCTTCTATGTTCAGTCTTGCTCTAGTTTCTCTTGTGAGAGGCTGAATAATTCATGGAAAGCTAGAGATCAGATCTCATCTCCTGGGCACTGCTGAGTTGTCTTCCTTGTCAAGAGTAGCATGATCTTTCCTTGAGGTTTTTTGCAGCTAGATCACCATGGTAATCATCTCGAGAGCAGATATGTATCATACACTACGTCCTTCAACAGAATGCTGTGCTACAAAACCATAACCCCCTGTGGCAAAGGCTATAGAGCAGTTGACAATGTTTTGTGGTGCTTTGGAACTAAGAACTTCAACTTCCTTAGCCAGGCCTAGAGAACAGCCCTGAGAGGCCATAGGTATAGCCATTACGTAGACCCAAGCACAACGAGAGTTATGAACATACACCACGGTGGCTGCTCTGTAAGAATGAGAGGAAGAGTCTTTTGTGACATCTAGAGTAAGGAAGGAATACGAAGCCCGTCCGCCAGAGTTCATGATAAATTTATTATAATCGTTTCTCTTTGCATAATTCCTCCCAGTGTTTTGATTTTTTTGCCTGGATAATAAGATGGCAGTTTCTCCAGACATTTTGCCTGTGCAGTCAAGAAGTGACTTTATTTTTGGAGTCTTTATCTGAGTTGGGTCTCTCTCTCTCTCTCTCTCTCTCTCTCTCTCTCTCTCTCTCTCTCTCTCTCTTTCTCTCTCTCTCTCTCTCCCTCCTCTCTCTCTCTCTCTGTTCCCATGTATGTGTTGTCAGAAGATAGACTTGGATGTTATTTCAAAGGCACTGGATACTATTTATTTAAACAAGGTCTGAAATTCATCAAGCATGCTAGGCCCAGTGGTCAATGAGCCCCAAGGATCTGCCTGTCTCTGTCTCTGCCTTCCTAGTGTTAGGGTTACAAGTGTATGCCAGCATACCTGAACTTTTGTCTTGGCTCTGGGAATCAAACTCAAGTCTTCATGCCTGAAATATAAGTTTTTAATCAACTGAGTTATTTCCCGAACTCTCCAGTCTTGGTGATTTAGAGAATTAAGTCCCCTGTGTACAGTGAAGTGTCAGCATATGATTTCTAACACAGAGAAGGTGTTAGTCTGAGAAAGAAAAGATGAAAATTCTGACTGCAAAGAAACTGTTACCCTGAAGGGACACTTGGAATAAAGGAAGCTAGAGTCCACATTTGGATCTACTGATCTGTTATAGGCATCAATTATTTTGTCTATAATTTAGAAAGGTTGTTGAATTCCAACTAGGAATTACCTAATGTCCGATCAATAGACCATAATAATTGGTTGTTTGTGGTTTTTCTGTAAGCGATAGTAGCTAAGCTGCTGGGGTCGTCTAGGTCTGTTTTCTTGTATAGGTGCAGGAAGAAAGGGCATGTGCTATGATTACCAGTGATCTCGCTTGAAGTTTGACATCCATGACATAGCAGCTCTCAGTAAGGGCAGCTAGTATTTGTGATGAGCTTTGGAATGAGTGTGTTCTAACCCAATGATTACAATAAAAGGAAAAAAAACCAGGAAAGTACCATAACAATTTGATAGTAACTGGACATTCATAGGAAATGAGAAAAAAAAAATATTAGGAGAAAGAGAAAAGAGCCCAAACAGGAGCTAGACAATAGGCTTTGACATTTTGGGAGGAAGCTGTCCATTGTCAGAAGCCCTCAGCTTGTTATCAAAAGTCCAGCTCCGACTTTTGATGATGGGCTATTTCTAGAGGATCTCTGAGAATCCACACTTAGAAACCCCCTTAGAGGAGGCATGCAGTTCTGTCACATTAGAATCACTTCTTGGCCTATGAAATAGGAACAGAAGAAGGGAGTCCCTGTTTTTTTTTTTTTTTTTTGAGTTGCCATTGAAGATACTTGACAAGGTACTTTCTGATGAGATGTAAATGCAAATTTTCTTTGAAGTTTCTCCCCAAATACAAAAATCTTTTGATCATGAAGAGGCTGTTTAGGAAGTTGCTGTGAGAAGCCTCTTACAAACCATTCGTGATACCTGTATCCAGCAGGTCATAGCCTTTTACAAGAGGTGAAACCCCCAGATTCGCTGTTCAGCAGAGTGAGCATTGCCTGCTTCACAGTGCTTCTGTGATTGACATGTGCTACATACAGCATGATACCCCAGGTACTACAAAGTACTCTTTGAGCAGCTTTTACTGTCTGGAAGTCTGGGGGGATAAATGACTGAAGAATTCCTTTGCACAACTATGAGAAAGTATGAAACTTAATACTCAGTGATATGAAGATCTTTAAAACTGACCAACTTAAAATTGCAAGGCAAAGCGTGATTGTCCAATACTAATATTTTCAGAGAAAGCAAAGGACTCAACATTCTGGACTTCCAACACAAATAAGACTATGTAAAACTCAGACACCTATGAGATTCTACATTTTCCTTGAAATATTTCTTGGGAAAATGTGTTATTTAAAAGGCATTCCATAAAAGTCAAAGTCATTAGGTTCCTCTGTTTTCAAAAGTCTGTTAAATAAAAATATCATTGATAATAGGACATTGTATTGTTTGCCCCCTCTGTGCTGAGAAGGGATAGGTTGCTAACAAACACTCCCTACCCCTCACCCCTGCCACAGGACTTGGAGGCCCCTAAGCTGTTTCTTTTGAGAGAACACCTTTCACCAAAATGCATATATTTGCAAGAATTACCACTTGGGAAATTGTGCTCACCAGAGAGAATAGGTTATGGGAACCATTTTCCCTCCTTTATCAGAAAAGCTGTATTTTGAATCATTCTATTCTTTTTTCATTTTCAAGAATTGATGAAAGAGGGAACAAGAAACACTTGGAATTCAGAGGCAAGAAATTGAATGAAACCTTTTAATGCTTGAGAAAGTTCAAAGTAGGAAAAGGGTATGGTCATGCTGACACCCACTCTTACAAAGTATTGATTTTTTTCCCATTTCAAACCCGATCTGTAATCAGGACAAATGTTTACTCTAACACCCGAACAGCTATTAAAAACCCAAATGTCAGACAGAAAATCTGATGGGCTATAACCTTAGTGGAAGGAGGGGCAAAATACCTCATGTGACCCAGGGTTCTGCAAACAGTTATCTATTTGCCAGGCTTGGGTCTGTGCACACCTTAATTATACTCATCTAGGAGAGAGGAGGGAGAAATTATTCCCACTCTGTTACCAATAAAACTTTTCTGCCATCCAATAAAATGTGTATGTTGTTTGTTTGTCTGTTTTGTTGTTGTTCTTACAGTAGGGATGACCAAACTTGTACTTATCCTACCTCAGCTGCCCTTCCAGTCACAGGCATTCAGTCATTAGGTGTCTCCTTAAAGGTGGTGAGTCAGCACTCTCTGCACTTGAAGGGCAGCTTGCCATGTTAAACACTTCTCCTTGCAGACCTCACAAAGGTTCTTTGCGCCCCAGAATGTATTGATTTCATTCGATGTGCTAATTTAGCACTTCTCTGGTTTAAAGGCCATCATTACAGCACACTACACACTCTGTGTATACAGGTTTATTACAGGAGAAAAACTTGCTCTCAATTTATTAACAGCAAATGTACACACTTCCCCTCCTGCAAATGCTAGCTATAAATCTCCCTTATGCACCCACAAGCTTCTGTTATTATAGCCTTTTATTAATAAAGTGAACAATTTCATACCGTGTTAATGAGTTAGAGCCTATCTTTTGCTCCCTTTTTATGGCTAAAATGTGTTGGAGAAGTGGACGATTTATCTAAGTGTGCGGGTGACTAAGGTACACGACAGTTTTAATAATTAGGTTCTATCTATCTCTAGTTCCACTGATGGAAAAATGTTACAGTTGATTTTCTCATTTTCATAGCTGTATCAGAGTTCAGAGAAAACAAATCAAACATAGTAATATGATAATAGAGCTGAATTATAGAGTATCTTCACCCTAAGTGGATTTTTACTGCATTCTGTGGACATTGTGTTTTTAAAACAATTACTAAGGCGTGGGGGAAAAATCCATTTGCTCTTTGTTATCTTTAAGAATGATAATTTTACTTAAGGCATATCTGTTTACTTATAAATGTTTGCTTCCTTCACACTACATTGTCTCTTTTCTTAAAATATCAATTGCACACCTACCATGGGCTCTGCAAAGAACTTGTGACTGGCTTTCTACTTTGTTCTGGCTGTCTACTTAGCTAGATTCACAGGTTGTACAGAACACTGTGGAAGAATGTGTGTTCATGTTCTTTCACAGATGCATGTGTGTCTTTATGTCTATGTGCACATGTGTGTGTTTGTGTGTGTGTATGCATGTGACTGAGTGTGCATGTATTTTGTGTGCATGTGTGCACATGTGTGCTTGTGTGTGTGTGTGTGTGTGTGTGTGTGTGTGTGTGTGTGTGTGTGCTGCCCTCTGCTGGACCTCACTTCTAAGTAAATAGAATAGTGTGTGTGTGTGTGTGTGTGTGTGTGTGTGTGTGTGTGTGTATGTGTGTGTGTGTGTGTATACTCATAGTTAGCTGAAAATAATTCTTTCGAGAGTATGACTATATTCTAGATAGCCTATACATGCCTGAATCATATAGAGCATCATGTGCATAATTTCACAATGAGTATTTAATATGTTAGAAAACGTATTAGAATTTCTTTGTTTCCCTGTGCAGTGTTTAGTACAAAAGTCATTACTTCAATATTGGGATCTATTAATTGCTGAAATCTTCCAACTACAATTAATGGTCGTGGACAGAAAAAATTTCTTGAGAGAAGAAGATCTACATAGAATCTCATCTTTGAGTGACCAACTTTCTTTGAAGATATCAGTATTAACAATTTGGTGTCCTGTAGTTAAGGATCTAGACACGGGAAGAATTGACACTTAGATGTCTGACAAAGCCTGTATGCAGAGGGACAGGGCTGTGGGATGCACTTGCCTCTGAGTAAAGCAAGTGCATAAAGGGGAGAGTGGAGGCTTTCATCAAGTACTTCTGTAGCACAGAAAACTCGCCTGCTTGAAACTCGGCCAACAAGTAAGTGCGGCAGAAGAGATCAAAGGATATGATCCACAGGGAAAATGACAGCCCAGGAAATGGTCAACCGCCTATGAAAGCATGCGTATGCTATGGGACTCTTAGCTGGAAAACGGCTCCTCAGCTGAGGACTGGATTTCCAAAGCTTCCTTGCATCTGAGGAAGAAGACTGGAAGTGGTTCATGTCACTTCTGACCCAGGACTTGAAGAAACTAGGACACACCTTCTCAGCTCTTTCCCTTTGTGTTAAGTGTAGCTGAGAACAGTGGGCACAGGATGGAAAAAGAAGCCGTTGCCTTCAATCCTTTAGACGGTGGTTGTAACGGCATTTGGTGTTTCTTACCTAACACAGAAGTAGTCAGTATGTATTCATCCAGATCAGGAAGGCTGTCATTGGGGGCTGGAGAGACAGATCCCAGGTTAAGGGTGTGTACTGCTTTTGCAGAGGATTGGTGTTCAGTTCTCAGGAAACATGCTGGGTGGCTCACAATAGCCTGTAATTGCAGCTCCAAGGGAATCTGGTGCCTCTGGCATCTACAAGCATCTGCACTCACATGTACATACCATTTCCCTGCATACACATAATTAAAAATGAAATAAAACAATTTAAAGAAGGCCAGTGTAGCTCTAAGGCTGTATTTTTGTCTATAGTTCAGGTATGGGACAGAAAGGAACAGTCTATGGAGGTACAAAGTACGCGGGACCAGATACATCTGTGCCTTGGTCTAAGCAACAGTAATGCAGCCATAGAAGTGCTGGGGGAAACCAGGCATGAGAGAGACGACACTTACTATCTCTTGTGATTGTTAACTTGGCAGGGTCTGGGCTCACCTAGGAGACAAACCTCTAGACACACCTGTGGAAGCTTATTTGGATTAGATTAGCCTCTGAGCACGCCTGTGAGGGGTTATCTTTACTAGTTGAACTGAAGAGGGAAAAGCCAACCTAAAAGGTGCCTTTGGATTCTGGACTGTATAAAAAGGAGAAAGCAAGCTGAACACCAGAATAAATTGCTTCTTTCTTCCTGACTGTGGACACAGTGTGACCATCTGCCTCAAGCTCTTGCCACCTTGGTCCCCTAGCTCTGATGGACTGTACCTTGAACTGTGAGCTCAAATAAGCCATTCTTCCCCCAAGTTGTTTTTGACAGGGATTTTTTTTTTATAACAGCAGGAAAAGTATCTAAGACGAAGGAAAAGCGGGACATTAATTCTCTTTTATATTGTTTCTTCAGTTTCCACTATCGTTTGGTCAACCCTCCAGAAAACCAGCATCTTTATCCTGAGTGGACAGCATGACAGATGCTTCTAAAAATATCTTTAATTAATTAATTAGCTAATTCATTACACTCAATTGTCACTATCATTCATTTGAAGTGGGTAAGTATAGTTGGCTCTGTGCTTTAATCAACTCGAAGCTGCTTTACTGAACACACTCTCAGAAAGGACGTCTTGAGCTATGCTGTGTACAAAGCAACATTTGTTGATAAACCAGGTAATAATGGGGCTCTCTGTGAGCACGTTAGGCCCCATTAGGAACATCCTATTTTCATAAATGATCTTTACATTTTTTAAATGAAAAAGTCTACATTAAAACCTACTTGTTGGGTTAGAAGGTGCTTGAAGACATTATCATTTGCTTCTTCTTCTTGTTCGTGTTTTATTGTGCCTTTGCCCAGGGGCTGTAGAACAAGGCCATGTTTATTAATCCAATAAAGCTGCCTATATAATGATAATCATTTACTTCTGACCTATAAGAAATAGGTATTTATTTTATGGGCATAATGAAGTGTTATAGTTTCAGAAATTCTTTGTTCTTTAATTCCTTCTGAGTCTCAGGTTTTCAGTTTTAAAAAAATGTTGGTATAAATCCATTGCATTTTTGGCCATTATGTAGTTTAAAAAATATTCTCTTGAGGCTGGAGAGATAGGTGAGCCATTCAGAAGGCTTACTGCTCTTGTGTTGGACTCAAGTTCTGTCCCCAAGTTTGAACTGGGTGGCCCACCACCACACCTAACTCCAGCTCCGGGCGATCTGATGCCCTCTTCTGGCCTCTAGAGGCACTGCATTGAGCACATAGACATACCCCCACACATGCACATATACCTATAATTAAAAATAAAGTAAGCCGCTCTTTAAAAAGTTCTTCTCCTATTATGTTTCTTATTTTCTAGTTCAAAAATATTTCTTCTTCTTGTTTTCCTTATCAAGCACTGCTTGAAACAAACCGGCCAAGTGCTGAGTCAAAGAGATCTTTTCATCAGTTGGAAAACTAAATGATGATAGATTACAATATGATTTGACCTGCAGATACAGGCAGAAGAATGTTCATGATAGCTTTGTTGTAGTTCTGCCTGGAGGGATGGTTAGAAACCCCATAGCCCCCTGAGGTTCCCTCTGATTCCATAACTCCACTCTACTAATCTCTTTCAATGAATCCAACACTTTTATTCCTCCTTTGAAGATATTAGTAACCTCTACTTTGAAAAAAAATGTTCCTCTTTGTTCTCCTGAGGTTCAGAACATGTTGCCAAAGAACATAGTAGAAATTTCTAGAAAATTTGTGATCATAAAGTCTCATTTCACTTTTCTATGTATGGAAGTAGAAAAATATGGGCAGTTTTGTGATTTATAAAACTGATCTTAATTCAATTTAATCCAAAAAAAGCAAGTTCAGTGTAAAGTCTGTTTATCTGTGGTAGGATAAGATCTATTGCCTAACAATGTGTAGAGATGGGGGTCTGCCTTATTTCAAAGATTCATTGAAATGATGAAGACAGACCACAAATACCTACAGGGCCCAGCACACAACTCTTAGTTAACAGTCTCTACTCTTGCTGTTATTAGAGGCACCTGGGCATCTGGAAGCACACCACAGTGTAAAGTCCCCTTGATGTTAGTGTTCGGTGTCTACAGAGTGTTGCTTTGAACAGTTTTGCATTCAAGATAATACTGATGGTTTCTAGTGGATCCCATGTAATCGCTGTGTTGACTAGAGTTATCTGGAAGAAGGGAAATGCAATTGAGGAAATACTTCCATAAGATCAGAGTGTAGGGCATTTTCTTAATTAGTGATTGATGGGAGATGGCCCAGCCCATTGTGGCTAGCGCCACCCCTGGTTGGTAGTCCTGGGTTGTATAAGAAAGAAGGCTGAGAAAGCCATGAAGAGCAAGTCAGTAAGCAGCACTCCACCATGGTCTCTGTATCAGCTCCTGCCTCCAGGTTCCTGCCCCGCCTGGGTTCCTGCCCAGAGTCCCTTTGACAATGAACAACAATATGGAAGTGTAAGCCAAATATATCCTTTTCTCCCCAACTTGCTTTTAGTTAGTGTTTCATCACAGGGATAGAAATCCTAAGTAGGACATTCATTTAGCGTCAATTTTCTAATTTAACTCAATACATTAGTGTTCTGAATGAAGGAGCTGGCTCATGGCAGGTTGGTCCTCATAGTTAACTATGGTGATGGTTATTACCTTCCTGATGTCTTAGGCTGGGTCCTCTTCAGAGCAGTGAAAGTGTGGAGTACAGGTGGGGTGGTTAGGAAATTATCCCAGATTGCAAGAATAAGAGCTTGGAAAATATAGCAGGGACTAAGAAAATTAATAAAAGCGGGAGAATTTGACTCTACTGTAAGTGACATATTTACTATTATTGTCATAATAATGTCCTTCTGGAGACTCATGTAAAGTGTCTCTTAACGATATTCTGCTACACTCATCGTTTGGTGCCTAGTCCAACTGTCATCGGAGAGGCGTCATCCAGTAACTGATGGAAACAGATGCAGAGACCCACAGCCAATCATTAGCTTGGGAAATCCTGTGGAAGAAGGGGAGGAAGGATTATAGGAGCCAGAGGGGGTCAAGATACCACAAAAAAATCCACAGAATCAACTAACCTGGGCCCCTAGAGGCTCACAGAGGCTGAACCAACAACCAGGGAGCCTGCGTGGGACTGACCTAGGCCCTCTAATATATGTGACAGTTGTGTAGCTTGGTCCTCTTGTGGGACTTCTAACAGTGGGAGCAGGGACTGTCTCTGTCTCTTTGCCAACTTTTGAGACCCTAACCCTCATACTGGGTCTCCTTGTCCAGCATCAAGGGGAGGTACCTAGTCTTACTGCAGCTTGATATACCATGCTTCGTTGATATCCATGGATAGTCTGCCCTTTTCTGAATAGTGGATGCTAGGGGGAGGGGGGAGTAGTAGAGAAGAGAGGGAAAATTGCAGTTAGGATGTTAAAAAAATAAATAATAAAAAAATCATTAAAATTTTTTGAGAGGGAAGCATTTTTATTTAAAAATAGTTTTGTATAATAAGTTTTTGGTGATAGGCATCTTTATGTATTATTCAAAAATTTAATTGCTTGAGATGTAGCTTAGTTCAAAGCCCTGGGTTTCATTACCAGTACCACATAAATAAGGAACACTGCACATGTCTGTAACCTAGCACTGGGTGTGGAGAGAGAGGGTGGAGACAAATAGATCCCTGGAGCTCATTGACAAGCCATCCTAGGTGAATTGATGAGCTCCAGGTTCAGTGACAGACTTTCTGTAGAAAGACTTTACCTAAAAACATAAGGTGTCTAGGCCCAGTGGGGCACACCTTTAGTCCCAGCATTTGGGAAGCAGAGGCAGGGAGATTTCTGGTGAGTTTGAGGCCAGGCTGTTCTACATAGCAAATTTGAGGCCATCCAGGAGAAGGTAGTAAGATCTAGTCCTTTTTTCTTCTTTTTCAAGACAGAGTTTTTCTGTGTCACAGCCCTGGCTGTCCTGGAACTAAACTCACAGAGATCTGCCCGTCTCTGTCTCCTGAGTGCTGGGATTAAAGGAGTGTGCCACCACACCTGGAGAGCTAGTTTTTAAAAAAATAAGACTTTAGCTACACAGCAAGTTCAAGGCCACCCTGGGATAGAAGGGACCTTGTCACAAAATAAACAAACAAATAAACAAACAATAACAACAACCTCTCAAACTCTTTATTTGGAAGAGAATATTTATTCTGATTTGAAAAACAAATACATTGCTACATGTCTTACAGATATTACATCATTTAATTTTCACAAGGATTGATTCTTAATTTTAAAAGATTTCTAAGGTTTGGGGGATGCTTTAAGGCCAAGGTCATATAGTCAAGACTCAGCTCACCTCTGACTGTCTTCTGAGTTTGTGTTCCTGTAATATATTTAAAACAGAAGTAACCCAAAGTCTTCCGGATGAAATGCACAAAGTACTCTTCATTCTGCAGTTTAAGTACTATAAACAATAAATACAGGTGGCTAAAAGCCAGGACCTTGGGAAAGATCAACAAAGGACTACCTTACAATTCCTTGTTAGTTTAAGTCCTTTAAAACTTCTGCTCATCACTGTCCTCATGCCGTGCCCTAAACACAAAGCTGGAGGGGAAGAACTGGCACAGAACTCAGTTCCTCTAACACCCTATCATTACACAGACTGTCCAACTCTTATCTCCTGAAAATTTCTACCATAAAACATAGCTAAATGAAAAATGTAAAAACTAAAAGGCAACAACAAACTTCATTAATAAAGTTGCTTAAAAACAAGCTTTATAATGGTTTTTATATTGCAGTAATACTATTGAATGTTAAAATAAAAAATAGGATTTTTTGTGTGTATACATGTGTGTGTATGGGGGTGGGTGGGTTCTGTGTCCTTCCTCAGGAACTATTCCCTCTTATATTTTTTTCTAAATTATTATTATTTTTTAGGACTTCCTACATGTGTTCTGTATTTATATCATTTCTAGCTCCTCCTCTCCCCTAAGCTTGTCCCATGCTCTCTCAAATTCATGACATCTTCTTTAATTGTGTGTGTGTGTTTGTGTGTGTGTGTGTGTGTGTGTGTGTGTGTGTGTGTGTGTGTGTGCATTCTGCTGAGTCCATTTAGTGTTGCTTGTATTTATTTAGGCTGACCACTTGGGATTAGAAAGCTTATCTTCTCCACAGAGAAGACAGTTTCTCCTTCTTACAGCAGCCATTAATTTGCCTTTAGTTTTTCATCTAGGCACAGGACCTTTGAGATTTCTTTGATCTGAGCTGGCATATCGAGTGGTGTTGTCATTATGAAGGTCTCCTTTAGGTGACCCTATCTTTCAGACTTCGTGGGTACATCTTCTCTGACATATATCTTGCAGCAGACATCCTTGTCTTCTGGATCTTACATCCTCCCCTCCATGATGTCCCCAGAGCCTTAGGTGTAGGACTGCAGTGATAGGCACCTTGCAATATGTTGTTCTCTACATTTTATACGATTGTGGATTTCCTTTATAGTTTTCATCTGCTGCAGAAAAATGATTCTTTGATGAGGGGTAAGAGCTAGGCGTTAATATTTGTATAAGGATACGTTTTTATAATGGACTTAGAAAGTGTACTGGCTTAGAAAAGTAGATGTAGAAGGTTTTTCTCTAGTGTTCATGCCCTCACCAGTCATGGCTTGTTGACTAGATTTCCAGCACCAGGCACGAGTTCCCTCCTATTGAGCAAGCCTTGGGTCCAACTGGACAGCTATTAGTCACCCCAGGATATAAGTGCCACTGTTTTACCCTTGTATTTTTAGACAGGGTCTCTCACTGGGGCTTAGATTGCCAATTAAGCAAGGCTGGCTGGCCAGCAAGTCCCAAAGTTTCACCTGTTTTTGTCTCCCTAGTTCAGGAATTACAAATGTGTGCCACCATGCCTGGCACCAGGTTCTAGGGACTGAACTTAGGTCCTCATACTTGTAAGGAAAGTAGCTTATCAACTGAGCAAGCTTCTCAGTCTGAGAAGTGTTTGCTTAATGATTCCAAGTAGTGATGGCCAAAGAGGAATGGGCCTGGGATCAGAGCTGAGGCAACATGGCCCTGTCAGAAGACAATGGATCGAGGATGATTGATCAAAAAATATTTGTCACAGTATCTCAAGCAAGGGACAGGGTCAGGAGATTATACAACGTCCACCAGACTGGGGGCCAGCCAGTTGGAACAGATGAGGTAGTCACATTGTTACCAGGTTGGGAGGATAATGGGTGCCTATAAAGCACAAAATTGTAAGCTGAATTTCATGTGAGGATGCAGGGCCTGTGGCCACCACAGAGTACTTCTGTCGGGCAATCTTTGAACTCTGTTTTCCTATTTCACCAACTGTTGTGGTTTGGGGAAATAAAGGAACAGAGAAGGTTTCCAACCTTGAAAAGTAATAAAAATGAAAAGAGTAGATTATTTTGCCATCTTTCCCCATTTTCTGATATTGCGTACATCACTCTCCTAACAGAGATCTCGAAGAACAGAATTTAGTCTGGTCAGCAAAACTTTATTTTGAGGAGAAAAATGAAATAGAGATGTCTTGAATTGTAGTCGTATTCCAAAGAAAGCCCTCTTTACAAATGTTTTGAACTCAAAGATTGTTTAATCTTTGCTGACTGGAGGAAATGATTTTTAAAAGAGAGACAGAAATGCCTTACACTCTTATACCCCCATGGCGATTAGAATTCACATTTATAACTACATTTTTGTTCTCTTTATAGAAGAAAACCTTTATTCACCTGTGAGAATAGTCAGTGTAATATTAGCCTTAGCGGGTTCCCCGAGAAGCTGCTACAAAGGATTTCTGCCTTTCCAGGAGCTCTGATAAGTGTCCTGCACATGCTCCAGGCATTGCAAGGAACAGTCCCAAGGAGAAAAAGTTGAGAGTGCCACTCAGCTGTCACTCAGCTGTGTTTTGAACACTGCATAAGTGAAAATCCTCTCACTCTAAGAAGAAAAGCTCATCACTAGAAAAAAAATCAAATAGGGGGCTGGTGAGATGGCTCAGCGAATACTGCTCTTGCAGAGTATCCATTTCAGGCAGCTTGCAACATCCTGTAGCTCCAAATTCAGGAGATTGGATGCCCTCTTCAGACCTCTGTGGGTACACAAACTCACATGTATGTGCATACATATATGCTTACATACATACACATTACTCAATAGTAAAAGCAAATCTGAAATACTAAATATGTAGCTACATACTTCTGGCAGTAAATACAATCCAAACCATGAAAAATTCATGGTTTTTATTACTTAATGTTTGAAAGTGAGGGGCCCTTCATTAATAAGAATTTAAGAGCTTAAAATTAGCTGAAAACATGAGTGAAACTTAGTCTCTCTCTCTCTCTCTCTCTCTCTCTCTCTCTCTCTCTCTCTCTCTCTCTCATCACAATCCACATGGTTGATGACATGAGCTAATACAAAAGGACAGAAAAGCATGATTTCAGATTTCTAACTCATAGTTCTCATGTATCATCAATTTAGACCTTATTTTTAATTGTTGTTGTTGTTGGTGTGTGGGGGCATATTCCTGAGGACATTAGAGAACAACTTTTTGGAACCAGTTCATATCTTCCACAGTGGGTTCTGGGGATGGAACTCAGGTAATGAGGTTTGGGTAGCACACATTCTTATCTGATGAACCATCATGCTGGCTTGACATTTTAAAAATAAAAATATTGTATGCATGTATCTGTATTAAAGGAATCGTAGCTTGCTTTTGACAGCTTGACTTGCTATAAAAATTTAAAACATATGTAACTATTTTCAACCAGACTACCAATATTATCTCAGCTTATTAATTGATTTTCTCCCTTTAAACTACATACGGTTTGAGATTCTAAATTTCCCTTAATATCTACAGTTTTAAAGAATCTTCTATTATATGGTTACTAATATTTTGGAAATTCATGTTCAAAAACATGTAAAAATTATCCATAATGTTATAGGTCTACTTTGATTAACATGAGTGATTTTTCTCTCAGAAAGATGTGGATTTAAGTCAGGGGTTGGTAGTACATACACTCATCTGGGTGAGGTGATAGATTCACAGTTTCAAAGTTAATTTGTGTTGTATACCAAGTTCAAGTCCAGTCTGGACTAAACAGATTCTGTTACAACCAACCAACTAATAGACATGGGTGAAAGTTCATTCTTACTCAGGAAGAATACATGTTAAATTCAACAGTTGTGTTATTGGTCAAAGTGGAAGATTCAAGACTTCAGCTAAGTGTTTCTTTGGAGATACAGTCTGTCTTTCTCTCGATTACCAGGAAGACTATGAAATTGAGAGTCTGAACTCAATCTGAAGATAAAACAGTAACAGTGAAATGCTAACTGTTCTGTCCTTGTTTTTCTATTGGCTTGAGAACGGGTAACTGTTTTCAAACCCAATGAGGTAAGGTCCTTATGTTAAACGTATACAATGTTCTGCAAGAAATGCTACTTGCGAGTAAACAAATACCAATTACACAGTCTCTTGCCAGTTCTTCTCCCCTACACCAAATCAGCACTGCCTCTCACCACTGAAATAATTGGTCCCTTCCAACAATGGGTTTGAGAGATTATTTTAAGGTCAAAAGGAAAAGAGACAAACATTGTTTGCATGAATTACATAATCACCAGAACAGAACTTTCCACTGTATCGACCAAATTAACTAATTAACAGCTGGGGTGAGTGTCCTGTCTCCATACAATGACCTTCCAAGCATAGCCCACACATTGAGAGCAGAAGGCCACCTTCCCGAGGCTTTGTTTTATGAGAGGATGTGACCCTGTTTGGGCAGAAATCCAGCTTGCTCCCTTTAATGTTGCTAATTGTGTCTAAGCTTGTGTTCTCCTTTTATTTCTGAATTATCGCTGCTTGTTATGTATCTCTGAACACCTAGAGAAATGACATTTCTAAGAATAAGACTAACACTCCCTCAGGAGCTAGAGATTGGCCAAAAAGCTTTTCATCTCCTGTAATTTTGGACTCTGGGCTGAGTAAGCGCTTGGCCTGGTTTCAGGGTCTGCCTCTATCACAGACATCACACACCAGGAGCTGACAGCAAGTGAAAGATTTTACATGGTGTTTTAGAGACCTCCACATATTTTGATATTTTTTAATCTCCTTTTCCAGACAAAACATCTGAACAAATGAATGCAGTTGCCCCCTTCAATTGAACAAATCTACAAGCCGGGCCACATACTTTCCAAGTGAGCTCATAGATTAAAAGAAGTGTAGTGTTATGTTTTCCTCTGGCTCTAGTCACAGAGGTTTCATCTCCCCTTGGACCCATGTGTACGTGTCAGGAATTGGTAATCAGTTTGCTGTTATCAACTCTCTTGGAAGGATTCATTAATTGTATAACATAGTTTCTCTTCACGATGAATACTTTTGCAAACCCTTTCTTGTGTTATTCATCTCAAGCCTGCTTGACATGCAATAGGATGCTTGGAGAATAGAGTTTTGCAGGATGAGCCTATTCCTGTTTTCAATGGCCCATGCATCTGCTCACACAGCACCATCAGTAAAGCCAATAATAAACCACTCTCAAGGAAACCTATAAAAGGCTTTCCTCCCCAGCCTGAGTTAGAACATAATCATCTTCAAGACCTACTGTCATCAGCCACCAACAAAACAGTGTAAGTAAATTACCATGGATATTAACAGGTCAGTTCACAGGGAGTCAAGCAAGATGTCCAACAGTGAATTAGGCAGCCCCGAGTTTAAATCTCAAATTGTGGCAATACTAATCTTAAAGTTTAGTGTTTAAGTCAGTGAAGTGGGACGAGTAGATGCTTCCTTGAAGAACTGACATCATAATCGCATGAGATAAATTTGCTCAAAGGTAATACACAGCATCAACTATTGATCGACATTTTAGCCAACAACTCTATCATGTACAATACTTTAAAAAATGTTTTATGTGGTATGTATTAATTATACATAAAAATAGATTTTATTGTGATTTTATGTGTGTGTAATGTATTTTTTTTCTATCATATTCACCTTTCTTGTCCCCCTTCCAGTCCAATTCATCCCTTTCTTCTTCCCAATGAGTCCCATTTCTACTCTTGGGTTGTTATTATTTATTAATTCCCTTATAACACCTGAACATTCCTGCCTAATCATTAAAAGAAAGATTCAAAGAGAAGTTATCACTGGGCCAAGAACCAATAGTGTCTGCTACACGGTTAATTTTTTAACTCATAATAATAGGTTCTTATGTCCCCAAATGCTGAGGGAACACAAAAGTTGTTCCTTATAAGGTAAGTTGGGAGTTCCTTATAAGAATTGGGTTGGGAGGGCTGGAAAAATGGCTCAGTAGTTAACAGCACTTGCTGCTCTTGAAGGGGACCTGAGTTCTATTCTCGGTACACACAAGGGCCCATAACTGCAACTCCAGTGGATCTAATAAATTTTTGTCCCTCTTTGGCACTACATTCATATGCACATAACTGCGCACATACACATAAGTTAAAGTGTTAAAATTTGAAGCATAAAAGCATTAAAAATAAAGAGTTAAATTGGGAGAGATGTGGTTTGAAACAAACTCATCAATATCTGATATAGAAAGAGCTTCTCACACTTTAATTCCCACATAGATTTCATGGACTCTTACAAAATGCAAATCTTAAGTGGTCTAAAGGAGTGTGGGGGTTCTGCACTTCTAGAAGCTTCTGGATGGTGCAAATCACACTGGCCTGAGGGCCACAGTTTAACTACCAAAGGTATAGATATATGTAAGCCTTGCTCTATAGAAAAAGAGACTTTGGGTCTTTTGGGAAGGCTTCCCAGTGGAGGAAGGGTATCAAGTGACCTACAGAACTTAAGTATTTCGTTTATATGTTTTTGAATCTTTTATAGAAACCCATATGCTAATGTGATCGTACCAAGGAAAATAATGTGGCTATTAGGAAACCAGAAAAGAGCACTAATCCAGACTAAGAGGAAGTTACACTACACTGGGAATTCTGTATTTCTTAGGGTTTCCTGTCCCTCTTTTCTTTCAATTTTTCTTAATTAAAAAATAATTTTTTCTTTAATTATTTTGGAAGACTGAAAACTGACACAGACAGCATGATAGTATGCATCCCAGAGCAGGAGAGCAAGCTGGAGATTATCCAGATTTTCGCTGTTTTCCCAAATGGGCATAGGGCTTTCCAACAAATAAATTAACACTTGAGTGATACTTTTGATTTTTTTTACCTTTTAAAATGTTATGTTATGTTTTATGTTATGCTCCAACATAAACAATACTGCTACCTTAATGGTTTCATTTTGCTCTCTCTTTTTTTAAGGTTTGTATATTTTTATTTGTGTTTATATGTGTGTATCTGTGTGTTTGTGCCACATACAGGCAGATACCTACAGAGGCCAGAAAAGAATGTCAGATTCCAATGTTAACCAAACTGGAGTCCCCTGGAAACACAGTAAAATTTCCATCTTTCCAGCATCACATTTTCTTTCTTAATGTATTTGTTCTGTGAAGAAATTAGTCAAAAAGAGCTTGTAAAAAAATAAAGAATGCAACCAGAGTAACTCAAGGAAGCATCCACTATATTATTGTCATTAGTGTCTTCTTAAAATATATATACATATTTGGGTAAATGTTGATTACAATTATTGGCAGGGGCCAGTCAGTAAAGCTGCTGAGCTGGCATAACAATGCTTTTGATGTGATTTTTCTATCAGGGATGTAGCTGGAGTTTCCACAAGAAGTCAAGAACAAGAAAGTCATCAAAAGATTAAAATGGTGGAGGCCTAATTATGGAGCATCATTGATTGCACAGTTAATTTGCAGACTGAGACACAATCCAGTCTTTTGCCACCCAGTGCAGGAGGCTAGTGTTCAGAGAGTCAGGGAGATGACTGTAATTTTCACACAGATTAAAATGATCAGTAATAGAAGAGGCCCTTCATTCAAATTCTAAATTCATCCTCATTTGGTGGGTTTGTACTCTGGGTCTCTATACTATTCTCCAGGATCACTGATCAAATAAAATTTTAAAAATCCACTAAGTACAATAGTATTGGTCACACAAAGAAAGCATGACAGTTAGGATGTTATCTCTGGATGACCATAAATGACTATCTGGTTGTCAGGTTTTTCACCTATAAGGTGGGAGAGTTGGACTGAGTACTGTCCCACATGCATGCTGAGTATCAAATAGGTCTGGGGAAATGGGGAGGGTGAGTGTTCAAATACAGATATCTTGGGCCCACCTAATGCTTGGGCAGGACTGAGGGCTAAGTCTAGGAAGGGTGTGTTTTGTTTTGTCTTTTAGAAAATCTATTTATTTTTGTTTGTTTGTTGAGGCACAGTCGTAGGTAGCTTGGGCTGGCTGGACTCACACTCTCCATCTGAGGATGGCCTTGAACTTTGGATCCTCCTGTCTATCTCCCAGATACCAGGATTACTGGTGTGATTCACCATGCCCTGTTGCTTTATGCAGTGTTGGGAATAAAACACTCTTAATGATCCAGCCAAATCCTTTATCTGAAAACATGCTTCGAAAGGCTTCTCAAAGGGTGCTTCCTCAGTCTTCTCTCCCCTGGGTGAAGAGCCTCAAGTGTAGAAAAGATTGAAAATTATCTTTTAAGTTTCAGTTTGGCCCACCAATCCTAAGTCATCAGCTTAGGTGGTGACTTAGAAACAGAGAGTGATTGAAAGGGAGATTCTTTGGATAACCATGATAGTATCCTTAGATGATGAGTGATCAGTGAAGTGTTGTTCATGGTGACTGGACTCATGGATTTGCCTGCCTCTTGCTGCACCTCACCTCTGCCTCTGGGAACGGCCACCCATCAGTGCAAAGCCAATTTGAAGGCAGAGTGGAGCAGGGGAAAACACTTTATCTGTTCATATGAATCTTGGTCTGCAGTCATTCAAATACAATTAAAAACAGTAGGGTTTCCCAGTTAACATTTGGTAAAGCTCACAAAACATTGTTGTTTTGCTTAGTGCTTTGAAAAGCCTGTGGAAGAGGAGGCCTGTTTGATGAAAGTATTGTCTTAAATCTCCAAATATGGAATCTGTAATGGCTGATGCATCAGAGTTTTAGTTCTGAAGCACTTTGGGCTAAACTCAGGCAATAACTCTGCATCCCTTTTTATTAATACTCATTTATTAAAAGAGTAGTAGTCTTTTCTTGGAAGATATTGTCAGATTTAGAAGTGCTTTTGTCTTAATGAGGGTTAGAAAGGTGTTCTAGAAGTCTCATTTTAGGGAAAAATATAGAAACCTCACAAATAGTTATGACAACCTTCTTCTCACTATTTTCTTACCATGCCAATTTTGGGTCTATATAGCCCATATTTATGTACAAGGAGTCTTCCAGACCTGCTAGTTTGTGTGTATGTCCTTGACAATTGTCCACTTCCTTTTTAAAAGGTGTGTGTGTGTGTGTGTGTGTGTGTGTGTGTGTGTGTGTGTGT